>JBBPOK010000076.1:0-84752 GCA_038091415.1 Leccinum variicolor | reverse complement strand
CTCAACTGCTTGGCCGTATCTCGCGTATGTTTTAAGCTCGGCCGCATCACTGTCCCACCCGCGATCGTGTTGTCCTGCGAGGGGTTCTCCAAACCGCCTATAGTTGGTTCGTATTCACAACGGTTACCTCCTCCTCACTGGGTCCATCCACACGCTCTGCGCAGCGCTTCGGAGAGTCTGGACGCGTATAAGCGTTTTTTGAAAGGCGGTTGGAGGGACGTACCAGAGGGGGATGAATGGTGGATTGAAGCACTGAGTGGTCCTATTGAGGAACGGTGCCGGGCCAACTTGGCCAATTTTCAGGCCATGGATCGTGCAATGGTTGGCTGCATGGACTTTGAGTAGCCACGGAGCTATGCCGCGAACAAAGTTCCACTTTGTTCACCATGCATGCAGCTGTTTATCATGATTTACTTTATCACAAGGGGTCAGAAGTAGAGGTTACTAGATAGATATTCAAATATTCATACTCGGATTGGACGATTAGACAAAAAAAATTACGAGGTATGGTGTAGAAATCTCAAAGTACTAGATGATACCTCGCTCGCTCAGTCGCCCAATGAATCCAAGCGTCTCCAAATATTTACTTCAAATCAGCGCATCTTCGTCTTTCATTCTGGAAGCAGTAGAGGATTATGACCATCCCTCGTAACATCACTCTTCGTAGGGAGTAGCGCCCGCATGGTCACTTCTGTGACCGAGATTTTACTGGGAAGTAGTACGTCGTGCGAGAAATCGTCTCTGTTAGGGTGGTGGACTCGCCTTCTATAGCACATCATCCATCACCTCATCTTTCATGGTATACAAGTCAGGCTCATGCCTCCCGCTCATCCTTAACGTGCTCCCCTAAACTGCTGTGCTAGAGCACGCCAGGAATAATCCGATATCTTACTCTCTTTGCATATCTCTCCCACTCCTCTCGAAAGTGTTCCTGCAGGAATGCATCTTCGCGGCGACTCCGATCAAAAGACAGCACCCATGCCAGCACACTCAGCACCGCCCACACACCACCGAGGAGCATTCCCGGCGACGTCCCGAGCCAGCCGCACTCGCGCATGAACGAGCCTGGGCTGCCAAGCACGAATGACAAGCCCAGCGTGCTCAATGCCCAAGTCAGATAACTCGGGTGCCGCACGATCGCGTACGGTCCCGTCGTCACGAGCTTGTGATCCTTGCGCAAGGACAATTCATACGTAAAGTAGCGCCCCATGGTGCGGAAACACCAGAGACGCCCAAGGCTGCCAACAGTGGCGAGGATAGATCCGACTAGGAAGTAACGATTGATCTGCGTTGTGGGGAGTTGGCCCGAAATGACCAGTCGGGAGAGCACTTCGGATGAGAATGTAGAGGGGTATCTGGCTGCAAGCAAGACGGCCGCCTCAGCAACGCAAGGAATGGATGCAGTCACCTAAGTAACATCATTTGAGATGATTCATCACAACGCAATGTGTGTTGGGAAAGTGGTCTTACCCTGTATATGACCGGGACAATGACTGGAACTACACGCTCGTAAAAGGCTCCACGTACACGTTCAGACTCGTCGGCAGGGGGGTTGGGTGGAATCAAGGATGAGTTAAAGAGCAACACAGATGGGAGGAGAAGGAGAACCTTGGAGAGTGACATGCTCACCGCAAGGAACCACGATTCAGATGAGTGATTTCAAGCCTGTACATGTCTGGATGCTTTTTTATATGTCTGTGACCACACCATATACGTGATGCTACGCGAGAACACGGTTGCATCCCGAATGCACTTACAATGTATTCGTAGATCAGGCAGCCGAGTTTGGGGAGTTGGGAACAAGAGGCTGATGGAGGGCCGGACCGGCAACCTCAAAGATATATATTACTTACATGTGGATACCGTGACCTTGTAAGTCACAAGGGCGCCATCCTTTCGCTGTGAGAGGTTTACAGTGGTGTAGAATGGAGGTTTGATCAGAAATTAGAAGTTAGATTGTACTTTGGTACCGGTCGAGTGACGTGTTCTGAATCTATGATACGGTGCTCGCTGTCAGTGCTTGTGATAGGTTCTTATCATCTGACACACGATCAAGCATGTCGTCGAAGAATCAACTGTGTGTTCTGTCAACGAGACTTTATATATGTACTTGCTTGGACAAGATGGATCATCTTGACTCGGATTTGAATGCACTAAGCTCGTTGGTTCAGTCTACTATGGGAGACTAAGCTCATGATAGTGACCTTTCTTAAGATTCTGGACAAGGGTGAACCTCTGCGTAAGCTCCGAGACGGAGTACTTACGATGTTTGTCTGATCAATGTTGGCAGTCACACAAGTATACCTAAAAAAAGATGCAATGAAGATCCGAAAGGCATGTCGCTCAGATGTGGGCGCCACGGGCAATGATCTAAAACTTACAACATTCAAGATGTCAGTACTCGGCGCTACGTGCACGAACTTGAAACCTACCGGCATCTAAAGAACCGAGTTCCAGGCCGCTAAAACCTTGTTCCCCATGGTTCGTGTTGCTACAGCCGGCACCAGATAATTGCTACACGGAACCGACCCGTTCTCGAATTCATTCGAAAGAATGTACCGCAGCCCAATCGAACATGCAAAGAACGTCATCCCGACATTCACGGTGCTGCATGAATGAGCTCGGGCCCGGGCCGGTGATCAATCGCGCTCAGGGAGGCTCGGGTGCCACACGATCGCGTAGGGTCCCAATATCACTGGTGTGTAGTCTGTGCGGTGCACGACGGTTCCGCAGTGTGCGGAAGTGCCACAGGCACCCGGTGGCGAGCATGGACCCAGATAAAATGCAACGGGCCAGTTGGCAGAGTACCTCAAATGGGAGCAAGGGGCGGCGATTATGACACCCCGCAGCGGTGCAAGGAAGGGGCAATGTAGACGTCTTGTGAACGCCCTGACACTGTCTATCAGCCAGGCTGCCGATTTTGGGTGATCCGGAGCAAGAGCCACAGAGCACCGAGGGTTGTTGAGACTAAGATCGGATCCTCCCTCTCGTCGAAATTGTTTCAAAAAGGACAGTGATCTAGGACGTACTCATCTTTGTGTCCAGTTCTGCCCTTCATAGCCATGTTATAAGCTTTTTCTGTGTGGTACATACTTGGCAAATAACGAGTTGTTAGTACAAGTTGAAGGCGACGAGTCGGAAAGAAACACTGACTAAATCGTTCCCACGCTCTGGTGGGCCGCTCGGATCGCATCATGAATTCCCCTCCCAGCGCCCGATTCTATTTTGTCCATATGCCAAGGGGAGACCTGCGCGTGACCAACTCTCTGAGCAGAATGAGTGGATGATCAGTCTCGGCTAGCTATAGGGTCTACATCACAGTTCTGCGTGTCTTCTCTTTCTCTTTCTGCTTCCAATCTACGTATCACTAAACTCAAAACTTATTGCCCAGCTCTCCACATCCACCCTACTCTTGCTTCACGAACGCCCTGAACCAATCCCGCCCAGCCTCGAACGCTACCTTCGCAGCCTCAACCCCATCGATCGGGTGAGTCTCCTTTGGAAACACCAACAACTCCACAACTGCCCCGCCATTCCTCCCCTTGAGCACGTGATAATAACCCCTTCCCTGCGCCGGCGGGACGCGCAGGTCATCCTCACCAAGCAGCACCAACACCGGGATCTTGACGCGGTCGACGTGCGCGATCGGCGAGGCCTGGTAGAGCGTGCCGAAGGTCTCTGGGGTAACGTGCGCACCCGGTCCAAAGGTGTGCTCGAGCCCAAACTCGCGGAACGCCCAGTCGGAAATGTCTGAGGTGCAGAGTTCACCCGCCGAGATGACGGGATTGCGCAAAACCGCTGCGGAAAAGGTGTCTGGGTATTGACCTATCACTATATATACATATTGATATTTCGTCGTTTATGCATTAGATTCGACTGAAGGACTGACGGATGAGAAGGTAATCACGAGAGACTTACGATGTGCAGTCAGGAAACCTCCGTGGCTCCCACCGAGAACGATCTGTCGTCCTGGTTCTGACAGCCCGAGACGGATCAGTTCTTCGACCGTGGCAAAACAGTCCGCTACGTCAAGCGACCCGCATTTCCCGATGAGTTCTTGGATACATTTCTCTCCGAATCCTGTAGATCCGGTGTAATTCGGAAGTGATATGGTATCTGCAGCTCTGGCTTAATAACAGTGACAGGGACGGATCTGTCCTCGGACTTACAGCCTTCGAGCGCATAGGCGAGCACGCCCGGCGTGAAGGATGTGACACTGGATGCGTGTGGTCCACCATGTATAAATGTCAAGCAGACAGGTTTGCCACCAGGTCCTTGCACCGACTCTTTGGACCGAATGACAATGGTCTCGACTGGATATCTGTTCGGAATGGGTATGATGCTTGCTTCGAGGCGAGAAATGACTTCCTGTACTGCAAATGACATCAGGGACGGGTTTCATTCTCTCTAATATGTACATACATTTTGCAGAAACCGAGGGTCTGTCGAGAACTGTAATGAATGGAGAGAGGTCATTGGTTTTGAAAGTTAAAAGAACTGTTTCGGGTGGAGATGTTGGCGTGCTGCGAGAACATATCACCAGGCACCCTCCGTCGGTCGCGAGCAAACTCCAGCTGTACAATCTTGGGCCTTCCGAGTGAGGCTCGTCGGGCGTAACATCAATTACAGAACCGGTCTCCACATCGATTGAAAGCAATGTGGGACGAGACCGCCAAAGCGACTGTACCAAAACATACGTCTTATCACCGAGTCGAAGGAACGGACTATCGGCCAAGTTGCACTCAGTGTACAAGCCTGGGAACTCGTCAGGTGAGGGATCGTATACTGCTTCTACAAGGATCCTGTCTTCCGCTGATCCCTTCAGATCGCGAACATGTAGGGATACTGTGGACGCGTGGGGGCCGCCAAGGGGATTGGACAACCAGAACAGGGTCTCCGGAATGCCATTCTTGTCGAACAGGACGCGAGGCGAACGACAAGAACGCCCTGGTGTCTCGATTCTAGTGGATGGACAGGTCGTGGTCGTGGCTGTTTCCGAAATTTCACCTGGGAGGTTGAGTTCCCAGATGCTGGAGGGCCGATTGAAACAGCCCTTGATTCCCAGCAGCTTTCCGTCGGCATTCTGCTCGTATCCGGTAGCATACAGCCGTGTCTCACTGACAAACACCGCCTGGCCAAACACAACAGGAACGTTCAAGGGCTGGTCTAGTAGTGTCAGAGCGGTGACGGAGGCTGCCAGCGTGGTATTCGAGTCGCTTTCAGCATGCGCTGCTTCGTTTTGGGACTTCCAGCGAAACACGAAAAGAGTGGGACGTTTCCTAGTGTACAACTGTTCACCGAAATTGGGAGTGAAGCGGAACTTGGGGAACGGATCGTCATCCTGTTCCGTAGTGGTCTCTGGGTTCGCTTCGGCGGTGTACACCAGCGCGGTCTCTGACGGAGCGAACGAGAACGATTTGAAGTTATCTAAAGCGGGTGGGTGAGCACCTGAGCCCGAATATCTAGAAAATGCCATACCGTCAGTGTGGAACGATCCGTGAAGTTTGGTGACCTCGAGCGATGCTTCGAGCTGAGCGCCCGACCAGACCTCCACGTAGCGTTTCTTGGTTCCTTGAGCGTCGGAGACTTCTCGAAGGATTGCATGACGTCTCTCAGAGGGGGCAGGCAGGGACGCCAAGATCTCGGATGGATCGTGGATGATCGTTGGGGGAACTACCAGCCCGCCGATGGGCGAATCGGGACCACCTAGAGTGAATGTTTTCGTGATTGATCGCTTCACGTTCCGTTCGTGATCACGAGCCGAATAAGCCACGCGCGCGACTAAAGAGGATGATGGGATGTAAGGATCCTTGGTGCGTGGAAAATGAGTTCTTACTGACCTGCAAAGTCGGATTTAGACTTCACGATGCTGGTAAACTTGGCGGATGTTGGTACGGGAAGCCCTGCGAGCTCTCTGTAAAAGTGGGACGAACCACTGTAGTGGAGAGTCGATTTAGACATTGGTGGTTACTGTAATTGGAGTGTCAGTAAGTAAGTACTACTGATCAGTGATATGATTCCACACGACGATCTCTCGTTGAGGACTGGATCTCACCGTCTCTGGGCATCTAATTTGGCCGCTGTAATACCGTCTGTGACATTTTCAGCAACTTTTCGGCTCGGAGACGGCGGGTGGAAAGCACTCCGCTAATACGGCGGTAAGTCGGTAACTGCCGTGATCGATTAATCTCCGATTCATTGTAATGGCCTCAGCCTGAGAGGACTTAGGTACGGAGAAGGGTACTCGGTGCACATCGGTCGCACAGGCGCTACTGAATTGGTGGTGATTTGGACATGGTCACATTGTGTGGCCTAATGCGACTCGTTTTCGGCCAAAGTTTGACTGGGTCCAATCGATTTCCCTCACAACTAGGCTTTTTCCAGTACGTTCATCACAATTTCACTAATTCATCGCTACTTGATCGCCTAGCTGCAGGCTGTCAATGCCTGCAGCGCAGCCCTACTACTAGTATACACCAGGAATCATCCGATGTGGCACCCCCCGCGAATACTTGACCCACTCCTCCCGAAAGCACTCCCGCAGGAACGCGTCCTCCCTCCGACACCGAGCGCCAAAAAACACCCACACCAGCACGTTCTGCACGGCCCACGCACCAGCGACGACGGTTCCGAACGTCGTCCCATTGAGCCAGCCGCAGCGCTGCACGAACGATCCAGGGCTGGCGACAACAAGAATCATGCCGAGCATGCCTAGCATGGCACTCAGGTAGCTCGGGTGCCGCACGATCGCGTACGGCCCTGTCGTAACGAGCGCGTGGTCCTTGCGAACGGCCAGCGTGTACGTGAAGTGGCGCCCTAGGGCACGGAAGCACCACAGCCGTCCGAGGCCACCGATCGCGACGAGGACGGTGCCAGCCAGGAAGAAACGATCGAGGTGCGTGCTGGGGAGTTGGTGGTCCGGGAGGACGAGTCGGGAGAGTACCTCTGAGGAGAGAACAGAGGGGTAATGTGTGGCAAGCAAAACGGCCAGCTCGGCAATGCAAGGAATGGTTGCAGACCACTAATGAATGGCGTCACAGCAATCAACTCGTGTTTTCATACATTATGATTCATAGTGGGAATAAGTCATACCCTTATCAAGATCGGGAGGACCGTTGGGCATATACGCTCATATGAGGGTCCCTGCACGCGTTCGGACTCATTGGGAGGGGGGCTAGTGGACATGAAAGACACGTTGAAGAGCCACACGGACGGAAGGAAAACAAGGATCTTGGAGAGCGACATTGCTGCGGGCGAACACAATGCAGATGTGGGAATAGATTCCGAGCATATTCATGCTGAGAATTTATATACGGTTGTTGGATCCATACAGACAATAGTTGCAAAAATGCAGGCCAGCTTGTCATCATGACAAGAAAACTTGTCCAAGTAAGGTTAATGCGATGATAAGAGGTGTGGTGGCCAGGGAGCCACCCTTGCGCGCTAAAATGAAATGGAACTGGGCGGACCTTTCGTCCTCATCCTCAAAAGGTCGGTTGAGACATCGCATTGTCCTGTAACTCCTCATTGTTATACGGAATGGAGAGGTTGGTAGTTCAACCTAGTCCGTGCCTATCAGCGCCCAGGCTATTGGTGCTTTAATATTTAAAGCGCTTAAGTGCTAAATCACGGACGCCGGCAGATACATGTTGTCCCAAGTGATTTCTGTACTCATCAATGGAACCTCTGTGACAACGAAAGTGTCGAACGTGGAAAATGGAAATGGAAATGGAAATGAAACACTGTGAGCACGAACACTTTCAAGCACAAGTCTGCCGATCCCTTATTGCACAAGACCTGCATCTGAGGATCTGACGCGGGAGCAGTCGAGTTGAGAGATCTCCGTCCCCACCCTCGTGGAGTCCGCTGGCTAGCCCGGGTATTCCAATAATAATGCAATAGATCCGATGCGATCCATCGGATGGCATGATGATGATCAGTGTGGTGAATGTTCCCTACAAAGAAGTCATCATTCCATTCACTGTTCCTAACAAACTGACGGAAGCGCACCACTGATAAACAATTGAACCAGATCATTTGTCGCGGCGCCACCATAATTCAGCTTGAAGACTCATCGGCCGGCGGTGATGCCAGACCTCCGGGTTGCTACGAAGCTAGACCAGTCAGGGTATCCTGAGCGCGTTGCGGGCCGATCGTTTTCTTGCGGTCACAGAAAGCCAGGAATGCCGGTGGATCCTGATGGCCTGATGCGGCTGAGCGCTAAGCGCGAACGGCAGAGACGCGCCGCAACAGCAGACGAAGATACACAGGATGGCCACTGAGTCGGTTGAAAGGAGAAAAGATTGGTCCCTGGCAGCTTGCCGCCGGCTTAGAACACGTGTCCGATTCGTATGACAGACGATCACAAACAAACACGTCAGAGACGGAAGGATCTTACATAGCATAGGCAGCCAATTTCAATTTCGTGTGACCCCTGGGGAAATAGTAAGCCTCCACTCGGCGTCCCCTCCAACATACACATCCCTATACCTAGTACACCCCGTGAACCAACCGATACTTCACCCTCTTCGCATACCTCTCCCACTTGTCCCGAAAATGTTCCCGCAAAAATCCATCTTCTTGCCAACTCCGGACATAACACATCACCCCTGTTACCACGCTTTGCACCGCCCATACGCCGACGACCAATCTCCCCGGCGCGGTCCCGAGCCAGCCACACCGCCGCACAAACGACCCCGGTCCGCCAATCACGAGTGACATTCCGAGCGTGCAGAGTGCCCCACACAGGTAGCCCGGGTGTCGCACGATTGCATACGGTCCCGTCGTTACGAGTGCGTGGTCCTTGCGCACCGCGAGCTCGTGAGTAAACTGGCGTCCTAGCGCACGAAAGCACCACAGACGTCCGAGAGCGCCCATGACGACGAGGACACATCCAGCGAGAAAGTAAGAGTCGACGCCCGAACTGGGGAGGTGGTGACCCGGGAGGACCAGGAGCAAACCGGATGAGAACGGGAAGGGGTGGCGGGTGGCGAACAGAACGACTAGCTCGGCAATACAAGGAATGGACGCGGACGTCTGATAACGAAGCCATCGGTTAGCGCTTGTTGATATCGCAAACTGAGAGAATTCGTGATAAGCACTAAGTCATACCCTGTGCAAGATCGGGTAGAGCGTCGGCAGTATACGCTCATGAAAGGATCTGTTTACACGCTCGGATTTGTCGGGAGGGGGATTTGGGGCCATGAAGGATACGTTGAAGAGCCACACTGACAGAAAGAGAATGATAAACTTGGAGAGTGACATGCTCGCCACAGGTATATATGATGTGGATGAAGGAGATAGACTTGAAGCGATCGTGGCTCTGGAGATTTTATGTGTGGCCACTCCATACACGTGATGGTTACAAGTCGCGAACTTCCTTGTCGTGTCTGCCAACCGGAATACCCGAGTTTGGCGGAATTGTGGGGCAAGAGGCACAGCCCTTGTGGCAGGTCCGGCTATGCAACAGCAATAATCATCCGAGTTGACACTGATTAATGATTGGCGACAATGTGCACCTTTTTGCGAGAGTGCGCAAGCCTATCTGAAAAGGAATGGAACGAACTTCGTGTCGGTAGGTTACCTTCAAGTTGTTATTTATTTGTACGCATGGAAGATTTCGAGGAAGGTTCCCAAGTGCCATCGAACCACCCTGGGTCACGTCCTTCATTTCCCGCGTGCTTTCGATCAGATGTTTGCCGCAGACCAGGCAAGTGGCTTGTTCCAACGAGTGTGCGTACCTCCCGGAGATATGTACATCATTACAAGCAATGTGGGGCCGGTTTGCAGCGATGAAAGAGTTGAAGCGAGAAGAACGAAAACATCTAGATAAAATATGTGATAAAAAATATGAAGCTGACCAATAGTTGTTTAGAGTTTCCCGCCCAGCGAAACCTACCTGTCACCGGGGTATGTACTTCCAAATCAGACAACATGTTCCTGGTTTGAAGTGGCTTATCCGGTCCGACACTAGTACTGGAGCCGCCACCAAAAGCGTTATACCCGATTAGTATTGTCGTCGCTTGACTCTCCCACAGGCGAGGCCTGATTCAGACCTGCATGGTGAGAAGAGCTCAAGGAATGTGTGGAAGCAGTATGAGGGCTTGTAAGATAGATGTATACGACAGAGTCTCAACTCGTCCTGGCCCCAGGCATTTTCCGAGTTATAGGCCTGCTTTGTGCGTTTATCAGATCGGCTTCACTGACTTGCCAGTGGAGTCTTGCAAACCACACTCGTAGTCACTGACTCACAAGTGTTCGGCACCGCGGTGGTCCATCATTTGCATTTCAAAGCCGATCTTTACCCTTCAGTCTGAAGACGTCTCTGACAGCTGACAGTGGTAGATTGCGCTCGGTATTCATCTCGGTTCACTTCCGTTGTGATCGAATTCATCACGAACCAAGCGGCTGCAAACACGTTCCAGTATGAGCGAAGCGCCACTTTTCATTTCTTCCTTCTGCATTGTAGTCTTGTGTTGCGATCTAGAAGCTGGCCAGCGGTCGTAGCCATGATACGATGTGGTGAAGTGGCTGAGCCTTCGGATTGGTAGGCCTCGGGGGATCGATTCTTGTGTGTCACCAAAGGGGTCCATTCCAAGAAACAAATGTCAGCCATAATATACATATACTATATAAAGTGACATACGTCGCGTTCGTCCATCCTACACATTACAGGGGGATGGTCATCCTCTCGAATGCCTTTCTCCCGCTCAAAATCCTCTCCTCTTTGTACCTCTGACAAAAGCGTTGAAATCCGGCGGGGTTCAGTAGGCGTGAGGGAGATACACCATCGAGGAACCTGCCGACGAGGAGGTCGACATACATCAACGCCGTTTCGACGGCTTCCAATGAGAGCGGCTTCCCGTCTTGACGCATGACGGTCACCTAGTATTAAAACGGCGTTCGAGGTCGGTCGATTCTCCACCAAGCTGCGGCACGAGACATAAAAGATATACATACCGTGCCTATGCATCCGGCTCTCTGGAACCTAAAGGACGTCAGTAGGTCAACATGAGAGATAACGAGTCGGGCTCACTTTCCCTCAGGGTGGCCAGTGCTTGGATTCGTCATTAGGTGCGCTGCCATCTGGTTATCCAGTCCGTGGTCACGTCTCGTGACTGCCTCCGAGGCAGGATTGTCGTCGGCGAGGTGTCGAAAGAGGATGAGAGGAAAGCCGACTTGATGGAACAGCGGGCAGATGAGGCCCTTGGTGTGTATTGCGTGCGACGGACCAATTATGGCGTGCTCAAACACGCGGGCGCCTCGCGCTCGGTCAGCGTTGCAAGGAATGAGGACGCCCAGGATTTGTTGAGGTGGGACAACACTAGCACCGAGCTCTTGACGTGGTGCTGGCGTGCAGTTGGTCTTGTGGTATTGCCAGTCAGATGTTTGGCACTCGTTGGACTGTGGGTAGAGCCAAAAAACAGTTGGCGAGTTGGCCGATTAGTAGTAGTATGCACGTCAGAAGCAGACTCGGGCATACGCAGTAGATGGTGACTTTGCACCGAGAACAACGCATGAAAGAGTTCCGTTCGCCTTCGCTGGCACATCGGGAACACCTCGCGCTCGTCCTGTATGGCATCGCGAAGATCGAAGGAGCAACAAGCGAGACGGTGACGGGATTCTCTCAGGGGCACATGTTCAAGGTTGGGGGGTCACCAGATACCTTACTTGCCAAATATGGTACACTTGCGCCAAGTCCGGGAGCTGTATTAGCTAATCAATCCCCACGAAACACTTTGGCTGAGAAAACCCTCGGAGCGACTCGGACGGAGGAGGAACGATACAACAAAAGATCACTGGCATGCTGCGTAGGTCATGCAAATAGCGGCAGTTATGATTCCCCGATCGTAAAAATGGGTACATAGTGATTTCCTGACCGAATCGTGAGTTGTTGCACCTGCGGCGAAGTGGCGTGGCCCATTGCGAAAGAAAACTTGATCAGTGGATTCGAAGCTTTGAAGTGTCGCATGAGTCAGTCCATTGTAGTAAGTACATACCGAGTTTCAACACAACAGGTCCCCATTTTACATAAATCTGAAGTACATATCGGCCTCGCGAGGCGTGCGCGTGAACGTTCTGCCTCAAGGCCCTCTAATCTCGGGATCTTCCGCTCACAAAAACACTCATCGGGGCATTTGGAAGTCTACATAAAACTCATTAAGCTTGTCAAGTTACTTAAGCTTAGCTTCGAATATCGGCAGTTGGGGTTGCGAAGTCCTTCGGTGCGGCTATTATGTTAGTTGGTGCGGAGATATGATCAAGAAATGATCGTGTCTTTCATGGCCGGCGAATTCTTCGTTTCCCACTCCCATGGGTGTCCCGGAACAAAGATAAGCTGCAGTTCTTCCTGACTTCTTCCCCACTTTCGAGTTCGCAAATCTCTTTGCTGCTTCTTCGCATCAGTGGACCGTCATGGAGACCAAAGACGCGCTCGAAATTGATCTGGCTGCTCGCGAAGGGCTCCAAAAGCTTGGCTACGCTCAAGAAATGACGAGGGTAACGTCGTGTCACTGAGTTGTCTCAATGATGCCCCCGTCCCGGGACAAGTTGACAATCCTTTCATTTAGACCCGTGGCTTGTTCCACATTCTTTTCAGTAAGCCCTACCATACGTCTCATGTTTTGTTGACGTGTTCATCATTGTTGTCGTTCCTCGCGTGCAGTGACGCTAGGTTCGTCTGACATTTCAATGGGTCTTGTATAGGCACTGATGTGTTGAAATTTGCAGCTATCATGGCAGTCCGTGAGTCGCGCTAGTGATCCGTATGTTCGCTTGTCCGTATTGACAAGAAATCCAGCTTACGGCCTGGCTGCCCCAATTTCCACGTCCCTCGCCGGTGGTGGTCCGGCAGTCATCCTCTGGGGGTTAGCTGTTCCGACTACGGTCCGTCTGCAGTGGAAAAGCACACTGACGCTCATTGCCCCAGATGGGTTCTTGTCTCCGCGCTAACTCAGACGCTTGCACTCTCCCTGGCCGAAATCTGCTCCAAATACCCCACTTCCGCCGGTGCATATTATTGGTGCTATCGATTGGCTCCGCCGCGTTACAAGCTTATTTTCTCCTGGATTAACGGATGGCTCAACCTGGTCGGCAATTGGACTGTCACGCTGAGCGTTACGTTTGGTATTCCACCCTCCCACCTTTTATAAAGTCGTATACTCACCTTGTACGTTTTGGAAAGGAACGGCTCAACTAATCGTCGCAGGCGCAGGGATATACCATCCTGAATGGGTAGTGACTCCATGGGAAACATGTATGTTTCCTTGTAGAAAGTCGAGTTCCTCACTCATCCTGGACCAGACCTGATCTTCTTGGCTGTCACCGCTTTTTCATGCGCATTTTGCTTGTTCTTCAACAAATATCTGCCAAGCATTGACGTGCGTAGCGCTTCGAGTTTGTCATCATGTACATTCGCAGACGTGTGTGATAGATTGCTTGCGCGTGTTGGACTGCCCTTGGCATCATAGGTAGGGACGTTGGCTGCCTCATTTTGCACTATCTCACCCGTTTATGATAGTCATCCTCATATGTGTATCTGCGAAGGCGGCCGCGGGCCGCCACTCGGTATCATTCGCGTTGAGTGCGTTCCAGCCTGCTTCTGGTTGGACACCTGGCTGGTCCTTCTTCATTGGTCTGCTCCCGGTAAGCAGCCATCCTCTACTTGCATATGAAACAAGTTTAAGCATAGAACTTTGATTTTTAGCCTGGTACGTTGATTTCCTGTTCGGTACGTTTGACTCATTTTCCTGCTACCAGCCTATACGTACTCTGCGATCGGTATGAGTAAGTGATCGAATCATGCCTTTTGTCATGGTCTGAGTGTGCTTGCATAGTTACGAGCATGGCCGAAGAGGTGCACAATCCTTCCAAAATCCTTCCGAGAGCCATTTCGTTGTCGGTACCGATCGGAGCCATCTGGGGTGTTATATTTCTCCTCCCGATCCTCTTCACGCTGCCCGATATCAATACGCTATTGGAAGGTGTGTCTTGACGATGGAATTGTACTTCCAAGTTTTGCTAAGCACACGCATGGATGTTTAGTTAGTTCCGGTCAACCTGTTGGTGTCATGTTCACGCTGATCATGGGTTCGAATGCTGGTGGTTTTGGACTGGTACGTGCTATATCGATCAACAGCAACACCCCTTGCTGAATCCTTCCTTTCAGTGGTTCATCAGTACGTCTTCACTCCTTTAAAAATAAAACCCATCAGAACTGAGTCACTGCGCATCTCAACAGTCTTTGGCGTAGGCATGTTCTGTGCCATCTCGATCTCTTGCGCAGCCTCGCGCGCCACCTGGGCGTTTGCACGCGACAAGGCGATCCCCTTTTACTCTATCTTCTCGCGCGTCAGCCCACACCTAACCGACGTACCTGTGAATGCCCTGTTGCTGTCAACCGCGATCCAGGTCCTGCTCGGGTTGATCTATCTCGGCTCCTCGACGGCGTTCAACGCGTTCGTCGGCGTCGCGGTCATGTGTCTGGGCGCGTCGTACGCGTTGCCGGTCGCGATATCATTGGCGGGGGGCAGGCGGGATGTCGCGGACGCGCCGTTTGGGCTTGGACGGGTGTTGGGAACGGTCGTGAACGTGATTGCGGTGCTGTGGATCGCGTTTGCGATCGTGTTGTTTTCGATGCCGGCGATCGTGCCGGTTTCAAAGGTTACGATGAGTTGAGTTTCCTCGTTGTCGTTGAAACCGGATTGCTGATTGTGGGGCCCAAACGTTTGTTCTGTTCTAGATTACGCCTCGGTCGTGTTCGTCGGATTCGCGGTCATCAGTGCGGTGTGGTATTGGATCAGTACGTTTTTCTTTTCTTTTCCTTTTCGTTTGGTATCCGTTTTTTATCGCTGGCGTGCTGACGTGTGGATCTGTTTGTTTCGTTTGCTTGCCCGTGCACGTGTGGCCCTCGTACCGTGATGTGCAGACGGACGATTCCACTACATTGGTCCACCCGTACCCCCACCGACTGCTTCGGAGTCATCGGAATCGATTTCCTCGCCAGCCACGCCAAAGATGGAGTGAAACCTGGATCACGAACAACCGCCCTTACCATGCCAAAGTATTCTCGTACCTGAATTTCCTTGCAAGACATGACGAGGTGGATGATCATGATGGTGGAGGTATAAATGACTGCAGGACGACAATAAATAGTCTATTCTTTCTGTCTTTTTTCTTTCTTTCTTTTCCGATTCATTGAGAGAATTAAATAAGTGAAACGAAGAATCCCAAAAAAAGGTTCCCGTTTGGAGGCGCATGGCGAAGCGGATAGCGAGTGAACAAAAAGGAAGAAAGAAAGAGGGAGGGACACGGTATTCCACAACGAGCCTGGACGTGATGATACATACCTATCGAGCACATCAACGCAAAGATACAGACGTAGATCTGGGATAGCAAAGGAAACTCCAAGACGCGCAGGAACAAAGAGAGTAACCCCGGAACGCCACAATACCACAAGCGACGACGAACTCGAAAGCTCACGCCGTCAACTTGGGAATGACCTTGATCATCTGATCGATATTGATGAACTGCACCCAGGCCTCCAAGTCCTTGGCGTTATCATGCCAAATAAACTTGCTCTCCTTGGTCCCCCGAAAGAACGCGCAGGCGCATTGGTACGACTCCTCGATTACGGCCCCGCTCCGCTGTACACCGAGTTGGGCCTTGAAGACCCTGAACTCCCATCCCTGCAGCGGGTGGTCGTCGCCCCGTGCGGATTCGTTCGGGATGTTGAACTCGAGTCGGGACCAGTCGAATCCGCGGGATTGGCCGACGGCTTTAATGTAGGCGGCTTTGAGAGAGAGGAGGATGCAGAGGCGGCGAAGGACCACTTCGTCGCCTAGCTCGGGTGCGATGAACGTTAGCTCTAGCGGCGTCAGCTGTCGTTTGCGTTCGTCGGTCGGAGGTGGGGAGTAACGGTACACGACAATCGGGGCGCGTCCATGAATGTCAGGACGTTGGTCAGAGGAAATGAAGAGAGACGGACCTTGTGTGCAAACGACTCGGCGTAGGCGGCTACGGACACGCCCCGGGGTTCGACGCAGAGCTGTTTGATGCCGAGGCCGATATTGATGACCTGTCGTTGGCGGCCCTGGGTCATGACCATGCCGCACAGCGAGTTGTCGTAGGCGAGATGGTATCCAATCATTGATTGGAGAAACTTTTCGGGAGGCATGTCGTCTGGCGACTAGACGATGGAATGTAAAGGTAGCGTGGGATGTGTGGAAGTGATGCGGTGCGAGGGAGGGGAAGGAAGAGGATGATGAGCGATTTCGGGACGACCTGGAGGATGTATAAGAAAACGACTGGCCAGACAGACCTGCTCTATCCAGTGCTTCCCGTTCGAGGTCTCGCAGTCCTTCCACTTTGTTCTTGATATCCGTCTGTGGCGCATCATGAGTAGTGGAAGCATTTGCGATATGATCTGGCCTGCGTGTAGGAACGTGAGCAACGTCTCAAGGTGTAAAGGTACTCGGGAAGATAGAGCATGCATGCTTCAATGGTAGACTTACGAAAGGATTCGATGGAGGTGCAATCGTAGCTTATCCTTGCATGTGGCGCGCACTCTCTCACGAGATTGTAGCACTTGTCGTATTCCTGAACATACGAGCGGGGGTGCAGAAGGTTGGAACAGGGCGTGATCCGTCGCGCCGAGTGGCGCGAACGCAGCCAATGGCCGATATGGACGGACACGCACCTCTGTCGTGACATCGCGATTGAGCGAGAGCATCCAAACCAAAATAGGGCACTCCATCGACGGCGTCGGTTTGTCTTCTAACAATATAAGATATTACACGGCGAGGTCGAGAACTGAAAAGGGAAAAAAAGTTGTATGATCCCGAGGTTTTCTGCGAGAGACGACACAGTGAAAACTGGACGAAATTACCTACTTGGGATGATACAGGAGGACGATTTCTAGCGAGGGTGAGGGAACTGGGATGGTTTGGATGTGCGAGGGTTAGTAGAGGGGGGATCGAGGAGGAGGACCAGCTGGACCATTATAAAGTGATCAGAACAAGCCAACTGTACTTTTTAGTTCACTCGACACGTGCCGGCTTTTCTCGTCTTACACCACTGAACACAGCCCGACAAAAGAAAACAAAAAAAAAAGACCTGGATCAAAAAATAGATCGCAACTCTTCCACATATTCGATCCTCGTAGTATCCGCATTCCTCGCTCAGGCCAAAGGCACACATAACGCAATCAATACATCAAATACCGGTGTCCGGATATCAAGAGATCCCGCCATTCTGCTGCTACCAAGTACAACCCATCGCCGACATCTATACCACGTACGACGAGGCTCATGTGGACTCGTAATTCCGGTCAGTCACGTCTCATTTTCGGCCACGCGGGCCACCTCGTGTATGTGCTTTCCTTTCGCTCTTGGCCACGTTGTGGCCGCGTGCCAACTAACACCTTCCAATGGCAAGTCAAGCAATCCACCCAGCATCCTCAGCCGAGATCCGAGCGTCCGCATCGTACTACCACACGCTCGGTCACATCCGTCGCAAAACTGGGGAACCCCGACTATCGATTGACGATGCCACATCGCCACATCTCCCTTCGCCAACGAACGCATAAAGTTAAACAGTTTGATGGCAGGCTTTGTCTTATATGGGTTAGCGACTCGAGGTCTTTTTTTCTAGAAAAAGACGTTTCTGATGGAAACTCACCACACGTCTGATAAGTTCGCCTCGCTCATGTCCGCTGCACCCTCAACCAATCGTGTGACGAGTGTTGGTGCCAGGCGCTTCTCATGAACAGCCTCGCAGATCCGGGCTGCATCAGAGACTCCCACGGTACAGCGAAAGGGGGTTCCTCTCCTGCAAACGCATCGTCCAGTTATCGCATTTGATACGGCATGCGGGGGAAGCCGACGTGTTAAAAGTGGCGTTCAGCCAAACCAAGTCAGAAGCCAAGTCAGTTGGCCTGAGCACTCACACCAGGCCACGTTCGACTTGATGATTTATAGCGACCTGGCAAGTCTTGTCGTCGACTACGCGCCTCGCGGCCCACCTTCTGTGATCTGCCCGATCCTGAGCGAGGTCACTCGCAACCCGTATGTATCGTGAAAGCAGTTGGCATATTCACCCTCTCAGACACATACTTGCTCGCACCGTACCCAGGACTCACGGCCACCCCTGCATCCGACGGCACGTACATTTGATCTTATCCCACCCACCCCTGTGCTGACGCTACAGTAGATTTGGACAAGAACCTCAGGAGGGAGCTTGATCGCCCGCGAAGGGTCGATCAAATGCCGCGTCACTTTCCAGCCTCCAAACGGTGTGGATGACTACCGTCACCGAATCCCGATTAAACACGTACACGACGCCGACGTCCTCGGGGCTCAACAGGGACGCAAGGAGATACGAGTCCAGCTCGCCCGTCGAACCAGTCAACAAAACGACATGGTGCGTGTAGAACCCATTCACGAAGCGCGCCTTCACCGATCATCGGATCTCTCCATCCGACAGAGAACTTGGCAACCATTCCCTCGATCTCTTCTTTCGTCGCCGTGTGAGACGAGGGAGAAGCACCCTCTCCTCCCATGCATTGGATCCGATGTGCCGCGAGCCGCCGAAGCGTATTCTGATCGATTCGGGACATCGCTTCTTGAATAATTGTCTGCGGAGAAGCAACAAAAGGACACAAGGATGTGGTTCTTGAGAAACACGACAAGCACTCGTGTCGCACGAATACAATGGAACAAACCGTGTCAAATCCTGGCTCAGTATATCCCGTTCGACTTGGACGGGCTTTCCCGCGTTGACGGCAACTACCTAATCGACCTGAGACCAGTCGGTCTGGAGCGGGACGTCCATCCCGGCCTTGGCGCTCGCCTCTACAGATGGCATACCTGTGCATGAATATGCCGTGAACACGGATTCTAAGAAGGCGAGCGCGCGCCCAGGCACGCACAGCGCATCAATCTCCGACGCATACAGTGCCATCGGAGCCTTCTTCATCATTGTCCCTTTTCCCGCGGACTTCTCCTTCTCCGTAACCAATATCATCTCCTTAAAGATCCGACTGACCGCAGGCGCCTCCACAAGAGAAACCAGCATCAGCTCGGAGCGGGCGTATCATGATGTACGGACAGGGGGAACTTGGAAACGCAGTAAAGCGACGCACCAAATCTCGTTCCTAAATCAAGCAACCTGTTTGTCTTCGGCGACATAGATCGCGTGCTCAGTTCCACGAGCAGCCCCGTCTGTTTCCGACCATGTCCAAACATGCGTACGCCCGACAACAATGGACTGGATCCAATTACGGTAACCGTTTCCAGGTTCAGGCACCATCTTTTCGCTGAGGAGTGGATGATGGGCCGTCTTCCGACGCAAAGAGTATGCGAAACGCCAACGCTGAGCGATGATCCCTCAAACGACAACTGATGCGTGTATACGTCTGTATCTCGTATCCCCGGACCGAGATCCGCCGTCGCTGCGCCAAAACAGACAAAACGTACCAACCCCTGACACTCGTACGTCCCGCCCCTCTGCGCCACCCGTCGAACACGCAGATTTGGTCCAAACCGGAACCACTCCAAGACTCTGCGCACATGAGCAGGCCAAGCTCCGTCCCGCTATAGAGCAACGAGAGGTTGACGTGGCACACAGCCACCAGGGCGTCGCCCGTCTTCTTCGCGATCGGTCCGCCGGCAAAGACCTCTATTCGTTCCATTTTAGTGCGAAAACAAAGTCGAATAAAAGAGAAAGAAGCGAAAGAAAGACGTACCATACTACCACGTATCCCAGCCTGCTCAGCACCTGGACGGCCTGCGGGCGATGTCACCTATTCAACCTCCAGAAACGCAAGTCACCCTGGTGTGTATGCCGCAACCGGCATGTGTTTGGAACTCTGTACAGGTCTATGATATTTGTGTTTGAAATACGTTTCCGGTTTAACATTTAGGTTCTATCGGTCCGTCATGCTGTCTATTTGAAGGTAGGAAATATTGTGCCTTGGCAACTAACTTGCTTTTCATTCGTAGCGCACAGCTTGTTCCCGCCAAGGCTGAAGAGATCACTTCATATTCAATTTTTACTTCATCTAAGTCACACGTTGGACATCAGACTTGTTTACTAGCCGCGCAGTTATCTTTTTTCGGGTCTATCCTACATAATTCTTTACATGCCGTTGTTCAAGGTGTCCGGATGCTTACTGATCGTATTGCGGTATTCCGGCATGTCTCTGAAAAGAGTAAAAACTTTGTCTGATACCATGCCGCATCCGCAGCATGGGCGCTGAAGCTGTCAAGTATCCCGGTGTACAAAAAGATCATCGGGCGCGCAGGATTCTAGACTAGATTCTTCGACGCGACGAAGTATACACCAACCAAGGACGATCGGTGATAGATATGTGACGACCGAGACCGAGATTGTGATCTGACTACTATCCAGCCACTTGTGTCAGTCGAACCGGAAGATCTACCAACCGTACCATTTAATTGAGCTAGAACTAGACGTTGCCGCGGAGCATGAAGGCAAATTGAAGTGAGCATGACCTGGCCGCTCCAGATGCAGCGCCTGATCATCAAGTTCCTGACCCCTTAATGGTTATGAGCGCGTCCAGGTGGGATCGTTGTGCCAGCGGACGTCGCGCCCGAGGCCGCTCAATCAATTCCAGTTGCTGTCCTCTCGCCGAGGCAGTGTTTATGGCTCAGATTGTGTTCCTGAATCCGTATTGTCGGCCCTATGACATACTATGTGGATGTCGTTTTCATTTTGTAGGGGATTATGTCCCGTCAGGTGCGGACGGCCACTGATGAGTTCTGAAGAGAACAGATGGTAGCCAAATGGTGCGATCAAAGATGTGAGGGTGGTGGAAGAGAGAAGCAGATGCAAGTGCAAGTGCAAGTTCGCGAGCGGTCAGACTGGATCATGAATCAAACACTTGATGATTCGGGTCGTTGCACTCGCCTCTTATTACTATGAGTTCCTGTTTGTACTGCGGGATCAAGCTCAGAGTCCCGAAAAGCTCGATTACATGGAGGTGGCGGTGAATCGTAGGGAAATGGAAGGCTATTCGTGTTGACCGGTCCGTTGGCGGAATTTCCGGTGCTGGACTCCGGGTGCAAACATTCCGAGTTCCTTACATTATTATGGTTACAACCATGCTAATTGCTTTTTTGAGTAATGGAAACACTTCATAGCCGTGTGTTGTCCCGAAGAAACTGACGGCAGGCTGATATCAGACAATGGGTGCACCAGCCATCCTGGTTGATGACACCATGGCTCCGACGGCTGTTAAATTTCCGGGAGAATCAGAGATCCAGAATCTCAGGAATCCTGGTCTGTTCAACGCCAACGGATCAGCTATGTTGAGGGTCACCACGAACCGCTACGTCGAAGGTAGCAACGCGACCAGCTCTGATAATCGCCGAAGCTATCCGTTGACGAGTGGTGACACAAACTGAATAAGTACTTACTGGTCACTCAGCAAGCAACACAGACGGGAAAACCGTCTTCAAATTGCACATGTGACTGAGTCGGAGAGCGGGCTGTTGAGCGGACAAAGTTTGAGCCATTATCTCCATTCCATTATCTTTGTTGCCGCGGCTCTGAGGGTCATATTTTGCGAGCAATTGCGCCCGTCGATTTCGAATATTTTTCTGGTTGTGCGTTATTGGCTGCAGTGAGAGTCTCGTCACATTTTGCCAATTATCAGGGGGTTTTAGATCTCGTACGACATTCTGCTGTTTCCATCAAGTCGGATGTCGAATAGTTGATATCTGTGGAGGCCGCAACCAGGGGTGACAGAGGTCCAGACGGGAGATGCGAGCACCCTTTGGGGTTTGTAACTTCAAGTAAGTACTTAGATATTTTGCTTGTGAATTTTGGTTGGTAACTTGGCATTCTTTGACGGGAGCCACATCGGACTGTGGAAGAAACCGCGGCAGCGCTGGCATACGGCCCGGACACAGGCTACAAGTGGGAGTCCGAGTCCGTGCTGGATCATTCATTTCCACTGGTACAGCCAATCGCCTTCATCTTCAATCCGTTATAATAAATGATTGTGTGTCACGAGCACCGGTTGGTGTTTTATTGTATATCCGCTGATCTGGATGATCTCTCTTTGCTTTGGAATAATTGGCGCTACCCCAGAGTTTGCATGGCAACCACACCGACGTCACGGTATCGGACACCTATATGATTAAGTAAACCTTGCCAGTGATTTTCAGCGTCTATTCCTGCACACTGCCGTTTACTGTATTTGCAGGTGGAACGCCTCTGATATCATATTCTTGATTTCAGCTCTTACATTGGGTGGCATTCTGACTCACACGCTCGCCAGATACTGCCTATCGCCGACTTGCACTGTCTAGGTGTTTTTGTGTCAAAAGTTGGCTTCCGAGTCGTACTAGACGTATGCCAACAAGTCATCAAACACGGACACAACGAACTGCTTGATCTACCATTGTCACTCGTCCTATCCGCCAAGTTCCAACCTCTATTGCTTCCCTCTCCGCCCATTCTTTCCATGTTTTCTGGAATCCCCCTCGACTCCGCTGCTCTTGTATCAACAGTTCTTGAAGGTGTTTTATATGGTGTGGATCTTCATCAATTTTGGGAACCATTTTCCGCTGAACATAATCGACGTAGGGTTCTCATTATTAATGTTCACCTGCACCATATCGGTGTTAATCCAGGGGAAAAGCTATCATAAATCGAATCTGAAGATGGTCTGGGTGGCTGTCGCCCTCATGATTTTGAGTACTGCAGTCAGTTCTGCCGAATCATTCACAGACTCTTGGTTCTTTCCTCACAATATCTCTGCTTTTTCAAGCATATGATCATCAATGTCATCCGCGCAGACGACGGCCTGATACGGTACAGAAACATCCCTGAAGAACTGGTTCCTTATTTCGCAGACTTTCGACAAAATACGTTTATGATAAAGAATGCAATATTAATCTTTCAAACGCTTCTGGGAGATGGCGTAGTGGTGAGTCGTGATCTCTGAATGACCTGGTTCCGTTGCTAATTTACGCCTAGATATATCGATGTTATGTTGTGTGGAACTCGATCTGGATAGTCATCGTCCCTTCAATCCTCTGGTGCATTATTGCAGGTAAGGCGAGATTACTTGTTGGAGACCCCTTCATTGACAGTGTCTGCATCACAGTGACCGGTATCCTTCCGTTTTACTGCATTTCACGAGGCCTCGACAATGTTCCAAAAGTGTTTCTTTGTCAGCAATCCTGGTTTGCGGGGGTGTTCTTTTTGTCAACCCTCACGGCCAACTTGGTCAGCGCTGGTGAGCCTGCTGATAACATCAGAATTGGGTCAAGGTCTGAGCGGAATGTTAGGGCTCCTGGCATATCGAATCTGGACCATAGAACGCAATCTCGATGCCATTCGACTGTTGAGGCACAGCCCAGTGATGCCATTCCTCCGCGTCTTCGTTGATGCGGCGCTTTTGTACTCTGCTACCCTATTCACCGCGCTTCTTTGCTATGTCACTTCCAACAACGGGGAGTACGTTGTGTTAGACATGGTGAATAGCATACTCCTGATGACGATCTGTTCCTCGAGGCTAAATTCTTCCATAGGTCATACCGATCATTTCCATTTCGCTCTACATGGTATTGATTCGAATGGCCCTGAGGCAAGAGACTGCATCACGTCTCCACTACACAGGAGACAACGCTGTTGTTGATCTCTGGTCAACTGATCAAGGGATGACCAGTATCATAAGTTCATACATCTTTATTCTCGACGAGTGATTTTACCCCACTATATCAGTTTGGCAACGTAGGGAGTCGGGAGGAAAACCGGAAACTGAAGCACTGTGCCAAGTAAAGACGTCCGACGCTGCTGACTGGCAGTGCCACGTTGCCGCGTGAGCTCCATGCATTACAGATAACTAGCATTCGGTGTTCTACCATGCGTGCAATCGATGCAACCTTGTGCTGAACATGATCCCCTTTCGACGCTAATACTCCTTGTCGAAGAAAACGCCGCTGACGGAGGTAAGGCCGCTGCTAGTCACTGGGGGCGTCATATTAAAGAGTGCTAAGAGTGACGCGCCTAATCATTACTTGCAAGTGTGTGTGATTAATTGTCGATCACATACATTACTAGCACGGACACACGTACGAGCATTCCATGATGCCTCCGTTCTATTTGGCATTTCTACTTCACCAAGTATTTTCAATTTACAGGGGATAAAGATAGCATTTCACGAACGAAACGAACGACATGATCTATACTTAAAGACATGTTCGAGACGTATGCTACGATTAGAGCATCAACAACACCATGACGGACGTGCTGTGCGAGACATACGAGGATATTTATATACGTATACTTGCCGAGCGTACAGGGGTTCTTGGTCAGGCCAGAGCCTCGACACCATGCGGGGCAGGGTACCACCGACAGCGTACGAGAGCAAGGACTCCAAGCAGACGAAGACGAGGACTGACTTTCTCCCCGAAGAACACTTTCCTCACTACCACCTCATGTTCATCCGAGTAACAAGGAGCACACCAACGACGAGGGCACCCACGCTCGGCAGGGCGTGTGCAAGTCCGAAAGCACCATTGACCCCGCTGCCATGACTCGTGCCCGCCAACTCCTCAGCCATGCCCTTGTTTCCGTTGGAGGTAGCCAGTACGGCTGGGTCGATCGTCACAGTGTTTTGCAGTTTCGTCACTGCTGTAGTTGCGAACGTTGTCGTAGGCCCTTGGTCCGACTCCACAAGCGCTTGGTCAGAGAGGAAGACGATCGCGGCCCCAGGCGCAGGAACTTTGACATTGCAGACGTTGTTAGCGCAACTGACGGTCTGGACGTCAACATTTCCAACTGGCCGACCGTCTGAGCTGAAGGCGCCGCCGAAAGTCTGGCCGGCCCATGTTATGTTAGCCTTTTGTGTGACAGACGATGCCGCGAGGTATCTAATGCAAACATAAGCGGAGCACTTATGGGAAAATCCAATCCTCACTTGACTCTGACTTGAGACGGGACCGATCCGCCAATGGAGATGCTAGCAGTGTAATCGCTCGCCCCGGTGTTATCATCAACAAAGTTTATGAAAGCGAGACGTGTTGGCTGGCCGTTCTCGTAAATGGCATAGCCTGGAGTGAATTCGTTGCCGTTGTTCATCCCGAGATCCAGAACTTGCGATTGGTTAGAGGAACCCAGAGCCTCAGCAACAAACAGGGAAGAGTAATACACAGGACCAACGGTCCATTGACGGAAGGTCGACTGGTTTGTGACCGGGGCTATGTTCGAGTTGGGTCATCTAGACTTCAATTCCTGAAGAAAAGAAACTCACGGGTAAAAGGCTAGGGGTACGAAGTCCATCAGAAACCAAGAAAATTGGTCAGGTGAAAAACCTACATTGTAATAGTCGCTTTGACCACCAACATGAAACATGGCATGACTGAAGTTCGAGTAAGCCATCTGAAGACCATAATCAACGGCCCACAGTGCCGCTGCAAAGCTGTCACTTAAGCCTGGAAAGCCACCGCACGACGCTGTATTGGTCTCCAGCATGATAAATGGCAGCCCTTGTGACTGGGCGTAGGCGGTCGAGCTGAGATACCCTGAAACAATCTGCTGCCCAGATGTATGCGTCAAGAAGTCGGGGAGACTGCCTTGTCCACTTTGAGGAGCACCAACACCAAATCGTGCATAACAGTTATCAGTCGGGTAACTAAAACACGCGTCGTCATTTCGTAGGAAACCAACGCCGGTTGATGAGTGAACGCACCGTTCCACAGTCAAAGCGGCCAAACTCTGCCTGAAATCGGTGACAAAACCGGTGTTCCATACATCTTCGGGCTGCCAAGCAGTCGCCAAGTTAGGGCCAATGAGGAGACCTTTGTTGGGGATGTTGGAATCATTGGCGATGGCTTGTATGAGCTCTCCGAATTCATTCTTGTAGTCAGAAGGGCCGTAAGTCTAAAGGGAGTTTTAGTTTTTTGAGGATCAAATAGAAAGGATCGACTTGCGCTGGGTCGATGACCGTGTCGTGAGTAAAAGTCAGGTTCATTACCTGACTAAAAGCTGTTAGCATGCGTAGCTGGCCTGAATGAGGTCACACTTACCGGCAATCCAACCAGATAATCACCTAGGATCGATTCTCCAACTTCTGCAATCTGAAGGCGCCAGTGCTGGGGGTCAATGAAAGGGACACCTGATAGTGTGGATTAACCAAAGGAACCACCCGGAATGCTAGACCTACCCAGGTACCAATGGACGTTAGTGAGTGAGGATATTTGTCCCAACATCTTGATGATCTCAGAAGTGTAAATCAACGGCGGTGTTTCAGTCTGCAATGGCAACAGTGCATCAGACCAAGCTTTCTGTTACATGTAGAATAATCACCGGATTAGCAGATGGAGCTACGTGTTTCTCGAGTGCGGAACCGTCGGGAATAGAATTAACCATGGTGGCGAAGTCTTGCGTATTGCCACCGACGCGTATATGGACACTGCCAGCACGCTCCCTGATGTTGGCCATCAAGTTGAGGAATGGAACCTGCAGGAATGAGCTACAGTAGACTGGTGTCAGACGCGAAGTCGTGAATGAGTACAAGATGAATGAACTCCGAACCTGTTCAAGCCAACTGTAGCACAACAGTCATTACAACTTGCCAACAACAAGCGGCTAATTTAACACTTACGGACTTGTGTGACGACACTGAGTTCTATGCTGAACCCAAAGAACGAACCGTACTGGGGTATCGAAAGGCCGGAAACCGATCCGGTCTCAAGTTGGACAGCAAACGAAGTGGGTGGATGAGGATTAGGCACAGGAGGGGGGGTCAATATAATATCATCATAGGTCGCAGCACCGGTATAGGATGCAGAGGCAGCTGTCAATGTCCCCAAGGGTTGCTGGACATGAGGACCGTAGGCGGTGACGGCCGCGCGGACAATGCTAATCCCTAGCAAAAAGGAGTGGACGAGGAGAAGACGCATGCCTGCCTATGGAAACTCTAGCATTAGAAAGAGATTCAAGATGACGAGTTGATCTGTCACTTACAGTAACTTTCCCTCAAGAAACGACGAACACCGTGACGAAAGAAAAGAAACGTACAACTTACTTAACTTATAAGCATTGCTAAAGTTTACAAAGACTCCGAGTCGGAAATGCCAGACAGGCTAGTCGAAGTCCAGCCGGTCGGTTCGACAACGCGAGCTCCGATTGGTTGGAACGAGCTCACGCTATACCTTTTTTGTCTAATTGCCTCCGTACTAGGCGAGGCTTCGGCCTTGGCGAACGCAGTTTTCCATGAGTACTTGAGGCTCGGGCTCCCGGTGGACCTCGAAGAAAACTAAAAGATATATCAGTATTACCGTATTCAAATGTGCGGATAATGTGCTGACGACTCTTGCTAGCTTATAAGAATTTTTGCAAGAGGCTTGGCAAAAGTTCCCACACAATTTTACGTATATGATCACGTTATTGATTCAGCCCAATTCTACGGAACCACAATTTGCAGATATGGTTTTCGAAGAGGGCTGCCATGGGCTCCAAGCAAGTTGCGGCGGGTACGAAGTACGACCGGCCTCCCATCATCCCTGCTATTCTTGAGGCTGGGCGCATAGCCTAAAATTTGGCTTGGTCCAGATACTTAATTGCACCGAAAAGGTCACGGCAGCTTTCCATCCCCGCTCCACGTTGCTGCTTGAAGGCCTGGATTATTCAAGTATCATATGATAAGATCCTCAACGTGACGGTGGGATTCCGAGCTTCCTCGCTCCCATGAGGTAGTTTGGAGATTGCTGATCATCCTACTAACCATCAAAATGTCACCTCTCCGCTACAGTGGTTCGTCCCCCTTCTACAAAGAACTCGCAGAGTTAGCTGTCCCGATATCCGCCAAGTTAATCAACACCACCCTGCCTCAGTCCGGCTTTACAGGCAAGAATGTCTTCTAACTCAATCGATAACTCTCACTATGCTTACATCCTATTGACCTTTTCAGTCGCACGCGTTTCCTATCTGACTCGTGACCATGAAAGAAATACTCTGCGATCCGTCACGAAAGCGTTCACTCTAGGTGGCCCGGATTCTCCCATCGGCGGCCTAGTAACCCCCCCAGCGATCAACCACGATCCATCCGATATCGTTGCGTCACTTCTAGCGCCGTCTTCGAGACGTCATGCACTCCTCAGAGTGGTCCCCGGCGTCGGCGGCGCCAAGAAACGTTATGTGGAGGTCTGGTCGGGTGCTCAGCTCGAGGCATCACTCGAGGTCACTAAGCTCCATGGGTCGTTCCACATAGATGGTATGCTACTCATTGGATCGTCGGGCCCGAATATTCACCCGCCTCATCGACTCACCTGGCAGATTACTTTAAATCGTTCTCGTTTGCTCCATCCGAAACCGCGTTAGTGTACACCGCTGAAGCGAACCTCGAGACGACCACGGAGAGAAATGTCGATCCGTTCCCAAAGTTCCGCTTCGTTCCACACTTCGGAGATCAGCTGCACACCAGGAAGCGTCCCACCCTTTTCATGTTCCGCTGGCGGTCTTCGAACGAAGCATCGCTCAGTGACAACGATACCACGCCTACTGCATCGGTCACCGCCTTGTCACTTGACCAGCCTCCCAATGTTCCTGTTGTATTTGGCCAGGCGACTTTTGTTACCGAGACTCGTCTCTATGCTACTGGATATGAACAAACTGCTGACGGGAAGCAGTTGGGTATCAAGTATTGTTTAAATCGGCCATCTAGCATTTGGGAACTCTTCCTTCCTGATAAAATTTCGGACACTGCCACGACCGTGTCCTGTGAATCTGTCAGGATTGAGACGCAAGGGCGTTCATGCCGTTCTCCACGCGTCCTGTTCGACGAGGATCGCGTTCCGACGACTCTGTTTTGGCTGTCCAATCCACTGGGTGGCGTGCATGCGTCTACAGCTTCCCTTCAAGCTCGTGATTTGAAGGGGGATATGGGAGACAGGATCCTCGTGGATGCTGTATACGATCCCTCGCCTGGCGAGTTCCCTGGATTGTACATCGACTACAACATGGCCGATAGTCCATTCCTTAAACTTGGCGATAAGACGTACCTTTTGGCACAGTCCCTCTGGCGGTCTCGTTCTACGTTGGTCTCGATCGACCTGGACAACGGTACTGTACTGGAAGTCACGCCCGATGAACATTCAGATGGTTCAAAACTATATAGCTGGAATTTGCTCGCAACCGACGGAGCACGTTTGGCCTTATGTTCTCGAAGCAGCCCGACGTCTCCAGCCGAAACTATTCTTTTAACTTTCAAAAATGAAGGGCTTTCGCCAGCTTTCGTGGTTCTTGATAGACCCACCCTTTCTCCAAAACGTGCGTGCCACGATGTTCCAGGAGATAAATCTTAGCGCTGATGTCATTGCAGTTCAGGCAGCGGTGTCTGGCCTTGGGTCACGCGTCATACCCATTCCAGATAGATATCCGGTCGAAACTATAGTCATTCGGTCAAAAGAGTCGGTACAAGGATCCAAACCTGTCTGCTTGACATTCATACACGGGGGACCGCACTCGTGCAGCGTGACGTTCTTCACGCCGGGCGTGCTCGCATATGCGCTCGAAGGCTGTGAGTCAACCAATGCTATCTATGCATCTCCGATCCGAAACCGTTGTTGAGCGAAACCTACAGATACCATATCTCTGCCGAATTACACTGGATCCACGGGATTCGGAGAGAAATACATCCAAGATCTCGTCGGGAAATGCGGAACCCTTGACGTGGCGGACTGCTTTGCGACGGTCGAAGAACTGATCCGTCTCGGGTTCTCAGAGTCAGGTCGCCAGATTGTTCTAGGTGGGAGCCACGGTGGCTTCCTAACTACTCATCGTAAGTCTCTCTCAACACCCCTCCTATCTCTCGCTCTGTACATCCGATCCGACGTTCTGACCATCTACCTGTAGTCATTGGCCAATACCCGGACACCTTCACCGCAGCGGTCGTGCGCAATCCGGTCATCTCCGTGGGCGAGTTCTTCAGCACGTCCGACATCCCTGACTGGGCCTCCAACGAGTTCGGGCTTGCCTTTGGACCGGGAGCGCACGTCACCCCGGAGAGCTTCGCTGTACTCTACAAGGCCTCGCCGATCGCACACGTGGACCGCGTCAAGGTGCCTGTGTTGGTGCTACTCGGCGAAGATGATCTGCGGGTGCCGCCGGCGCAGGGGAGGGGTTATTACCATGCACTAAAAGGGAGGGGGAGGGTGGTAGAACTATTGACTTTCCCCAAGGAGACACACCCGCTCGATGGGGTTGAAGCGGCGAGGGTGGTGTTCGAGGCTGGGCGGGATTGGTTCCGGGCGTTCGCGCAGCCGGTAGGGTGATCTTGATTCTTAACTCTACCCATGGAAGTACGCACCTGTGATGAACCCTTGCAGGTGGAGCAAGTAGTTGACTTTCATCTGGCAGCACCTTTGCCCGGGCAAGCTACATTTATTTGCATGAGTTGTGTGGAGCCAGCGGGGCATGGTGATGATCAGAATCAGTTTAAAATTTTTGGCATGACACTCCATGAATTAAAAGTGCAACTTGTGAAGAGAAGTACCATGTGCCTTTTGCAGGGGAGCAAACTTCTGCTCTGCTCCTCTCAGGCTGCTCTTTGCTTGACATTATGGGTCTCAGGGATAGTCAAATCAGCAGGCCAACTTCCAAGTGGCAGGCGGCCTAAATGTGCTTATCATTTCCCTCAGGGGATTTGTATCAAACATCAATTTTGGACCAAGCATCTAGAATGAGAAGCTCATCACTAAATCCCCCAGGTGTTTCATAGTGTTTCTAGTAATAGCACCATAATAAATTTTTATTCGAGATATCGGACACCACATGTCCTATTATAGTCGGCCATATTGATGTCCTGGGACCGCGCGAACTTGGCGTGACACAGCTATCTTCCTCATCATGATCATGATCAAGAGAATCACTTCTTGGTGCTACCCAAGCTTGGTGGCTATTCGTGCATGACACTGCATGTCCTATTATTGGTAGGTTTCTCACATTCTTCATCACGAAGGTGTTAGCTTTTGTCCGGTGGCAGTCCGATGTTCGCCAGATACTTACCTACCTACTGTTTACTATACATCCTGTGTTTAGGAACTTGTTCATCTAAAACCCGGTTCGCCAGTCCTCTGTGAATTTAAATGCGGACAAAATGGGCAGCACATTCTGTCACTTGTCCTGTCCGTAAGTTCAAGTTTCTCCCCCTACCCCCTACCCCATCCGCTCTCTCTATGTCTTTCGGAATCACTATTGACGGTGCTGCCTTGTTATCAATAGTGCTTGAAGGCATTTTGTATGGTGTGAACTTTTATCAATTCTAGCCTGCTCAGTGCTAGTGATCTTCGCTGAACAAACTCGGATTTGACATAGGTGTTTCGTTACTAATGTTCATCGGCACCATGTTGGTGTTAATCCAAGAGAAACACCGTCGTAAATCGAATATGAAGATGATCTGGATAGCTATTGCTCTCATGACATTGGCTACCGCGGTAAGCTCTGCCCATGGACAGATTCTCGGGGTGCGAATACCTTGTTCTCACAATACCTCATTTCCTCAAGCATATGATCGTCAACAGCATCCGCGTTAACCAGGGCCTAATCGAATCTACTAATTTTCCAGACGGACTGGCTGCTTTCTTCACAGATATTTCCGACATCAAGTTTGTGATTAAAAATGTGATGTATACCTTTCAAACGCTCATTGGGGATGGCGTGATGGTAGCCGGTTTCCTTCCGATTTCCTGCCTGTCACGAGGCTTGGCAAGTGCTCCAGCAATTTGCCAGTCTGTGTGGTATACCGGACTGTTTTTTTCGTCAACGCTCACGACCAACTTGCTGAGTGCCGGTGAGCTTATTAATGTCGTTGCGTCGGATTCCGGTGAAGTTCTGAACAGAATGCTAGGACTCCTGGCGTATCGTATTTGGACCACAGAACGCGGTGTCGCGGCCTTCCGACCCCCGGGGCAGAGTACAATGATGCCAGCTCTCCGCATCATTGTTGATGCGGCGCTGTTATACTCCGCCACACTATTGACGGCACTCATTTGTTACGCCAGTGCCAACAATGGGATGTACATTGTAGCAGACATGGTAAATTTTAAATGCACGTCATTATAATTAATGCCTCGAGGCTCACTCCTGCATAGGCCATGCCGATCATTTCCATCTCGTTCTACATGTGGTGTCGCCAGGTTGAGGTAGTCATTGTTGCAGGTACTCGTTCGAATTGCCTTAAGGCGAGAGACTGTTCCAGATCGTTACGATGCAGAAAGAGGTGCCGCCATTGCTATTAACTTTCGGCCGACGAATCACGCAATCACCACTGTATTTTCATACGTTTCTTTCCTCGAGGAGTGACTCATCCCATCCTACCCGCTTCGCAATCAGAGAGCGGAACGCACAACACAAAGGCCTGCGATATTGCTGATCGGTGCGCCAGAATGTTTATAATGAACAGCGATAAGAATCTAGGATTTGGAGCAAAACACTCCTCACTTGGATAAGAGTGCGGGAGGTCGTGGTTCGCTTTGACTGGTCACAACTTATGTCTTGGGATAGAGTACGCATGCAAGGTACCTAGAAAAGATCGGATAGGCACGGAATCACGAAGTAATTCTGCAAAGGCGGTCTGGACATTGGATTGTGCAATTTCCAACGCGACGGAACCGTTGTACAACCCGTTATACGACACCCGAAGCAGCAGGACGAACAGCATCCTCGTCTCGGCCTATCTCACGACTCGTCAGCGTCCACTCACGCAACGACGAGCAGCACCACGCACCCTCGAAAAACTTTTGCAAGAACGTGCGCTGCGGCCGCTCGTCCAGCTTGAGGAGCATGCCCATTATGTGATCAGTCTGCTTCCAGGTGTTGAGTGTCTCCTGGAGGTCCTGGCGTCCCTTGTGTATGAGCACCTCGACCGCGCGTGGATCGGTAACGTGTCGGTTGGCTTCGAATTTCTGGCGGATGCAGTGCCGGACGTAGGCAGGTGTGACAGGTATTGCGTACGAGGCGACGATTTCGGGCGCCTACGTCGCATGCAAAAGTACCATACCCGGTGGTGGAAGCTGTCAAACAAGCAGGGCCAGAGTCAACGAGGAAACGCTCACGGCTCGAATCCAGCCTCTGTAGAGGTCTATTACACGTTTGCGAGCCTCTTCAGGGTTGCTTGAGAAGCGCGAGACCTGCGCGAGGCGGGACGGTATCGTTGTCATAATATTTGAGTAAAATGGTAAGTTGGCCGGAAGGACTCGTTGGAGCTGATGCTGATGTAAGCACACGTGTTGATTTCCAGATTTGGGGATGACTCTTATCTACCGTGAACATACCTCCGCGCTAACTTGAACGTTCCTTTCATTCGAACACATCTCATTATCAAACAATGGTTAGAGGATCAGGTGTGTTTTTTCTTCCATGTTAAATTTCTTGGGTGCTAAACATGCGCTTCTACTCCCAGGAAAGTTCAAGACCAAGCGCGGTGGCGGTAGGAAGTTCAGGTAAGCGCCGTGTGATATGATCGAGAGACGGATCGGACGGTGCTGACGGCGTGGATGGCACGTTAAGCGAGGACATGCATCTTGATCATGTGAACTTAGCTGCGAGATCGTATGTGTGCTTTTGCCACTTGGCAGCGTCCGGCCTTTGTTATCATCTTTGCATAGGTCCCGTGGTAAGGACGCCGAAAGCTCCGACGACGACGACGAAGATGACGAAGACGAAGATGAAGATGCGTTAGAAGAAGAGGAGGAAGAAGAAGAAGAAGAGGGAGGGGCTGGACCGAGTGCCACAGCCCAGCCTGAACTGACGCGTGCTGAACGACGTGAGCTCAAGAAGAAACAGGCCGCCCAGAAACAAGGGATCGACGAGGACGGCGAGGACGCGGATCTCATCAATCCCAATCACATCGAGAAGAAACTCAACATCTCGGACCTTGGCTCTCGAGAACTAACTCGCAAGGAAAGGTAAGCCTAATAAGATGTTGTCCGGTCGGATGTCATAACCGGCTGTAATCATTCGTCTTTAGGGAGGAAAAGGAAAAGAAAGAAGCCAAGGATCGTTATTGGAAGGTAAGCGAGGATGCACTCGGCGACAGAATAATGCATCACATTCGATCATCCAGCTTCATGTTGCTGGCCAGACAGACCAAGCAAAGGCAGATCTCGCTCGGCTGAAGAAGATCAAGGAAGATCGTGAAGCTGCACAAGCCAGACGCTTGGCCGAAGCAGAAGGTTTGTGTCACTAGCATCTTACGGCCCTACATACAACATTAACAGACACTCATACAGCCAAAGCGGCAGAGATAAAGAAGAAGGCGACAGCTAACAACGGTAAACGTGTCTAGTCATCCACAGTGTTACCACGAACGATGTATCACTATCACATTGGATGTATTTTCTCCAGGCTGTTCAAGTCCTGCGTTGTAACAACTGTGATGTCTTGAACGTGCACTCGCCATATTACCGCTGGGATTTTCTGTCTTTTCTTTTTCTTTTCGCGCAACGCCCAAGCAGCGCCTGTGAGGTTTGCCATGATTGCCACGCTAAGTAGTGTTCCACTTGCCTCAATGGCCGTTCGTTTCTTGCCATCGAGTATTAACTCTCTCGCGCCATCTGGATCATTTGTCCAGAGACGAGCGGCATCAGTACCTTCCACCGATGATTCAAGGGTGTTCGACAATGGAACCATCTCTGTCTGGCAGTATTCCATGGGGTCTTGTCTTCTTCAGTCAGCAAGATTCTATACTGTAGTGCATTAGTAAATAAATATTAGCAAGAGAGATAAAGTACGGTGCAAGTGTTAAAGGGATGCGAAGGTAATGCAAAGGGGACGAGAAGAGTATGATACAGTGATTACGGTAAGCAGCAAGTCCACCTGTAACTTGAAGATGGAGAACAGACCGGAAAACGACCAATAAAACGATGAAATATTATAATCAAGCACATATATGAACAGAGGGTAGGACTTGCCTTCAGCGGAAGCGAAAGAGGTCTTCGTCGTGAGTCAAAGAATGACTCGAAGAGTAGCTGACACGTTGCCACGCGGGCTTGGATCGCTTGGAGGGTGGTCCGCTCGATTCCTGAGATTCCTGCGTATCTCCCTATAGCACGTTGTCGGTTAATATTGCTACAATATTTACGAGCGCACGACTCGGATTTGATTAAACGACTTACCTCGTCTGGCCGTGAACGTTTCTTGCAAATTTTTGTACTTTGTAAAGCCAAGTTGCGTTCGACCTGGTGGCCCGAGTTGCATTGAAGGCGGTAACGATCTTCGGCGTCAGAGGACGCGTAGTCGAGGTCGTCGTCGCTTTCCGAGTCGGTCAATGTCACAACCGATGACGCGCCAGAGGACTCGACCAAAGAGTCGACGGTAGAACTGACGGAGCTTGGGCAACGAGAGCTGCCAGACTCGTTTGTTGGTGAGTGCTGAGGAGGGGGTTTGGAATCTTCGCCGGACGTCGCTCGTTTGACTTTGTCAATCCAGTCGTTGATTTTTCCAGTACTCGCGAAGACATTTTTTTCAGGTGAGGCTTGGTCACTCTCTCGGATGCGAATGGAGAGGTCGATGATATCCCAGTGATGAAGAAGGGTCTCAGTGAGTAGTAGTACATCCATGGTTGTGAGATGGGAAAAAAAAAACATAAATCTTACGTTACTGTGGGCTTAGCACAGCCTATGATAAAGCGAGCAACAAGCCTAAAATTCTATGTCATTCAATTCCCAAGTCTCTTCCGAGAGGTCTACAAATCATTACAGGCGTTGTTACATCTTGCGCGCCAGCGCTCCTCTGTTTCACCCCACACCCACGCGGGCTCTGCCTGAAATTTCCATGCGTCCTCGATCAAACTACGTGTATGATCTAGTTCCGCTGGACTAGCGTGCGAAGGGTCCAGACCATCCGAGGAGACAAAGTGCAAACCACAATAGCGACCACTATCGCGGGATCGTTCGACGACGTTATTCCCAAATGGTAAGCGAATGTCTTCGTAAATCTGCAATGCATCCGTGATATTCCCTTGATGTGTTAATCCATGCGTCAGCAATCGGCCCAGCACGAATGCGTCCTGCAGGTGTAGAGGAAGGTGAATCGATATACAGGGAGTTAAATAGTGATGCGCACCTCTATTGCATGTCCTGCGCCCGCCCCAAGATGCGGTTCCATAGCATGCGCCTGCGACGGTGTTTTCAGTGTATGTGAGTTTTACCACAACTGAATTGAGCTTACTGCGTCTCCGAGTAGAACAACCTTGCCGTCCACATAATGTGGTAGTGCCCGAATGGAATGCAGTGCCCACCTCGACGGCTTCTCGATGCACTGTGATGATTTCAGAAAAGGAAGAAGCCAGCAAATAAATTTTATTCCTATACCTTCACTAACACCTTCACACGATCCTCCCATTCCTCGAACTGTTCTGAAATCTCATTTTCAGATACATCCTGATCCCACCGACCATGAAATCGCGTCCCAAACATGTCCTTGTTGTGAATATATGCGATAATGTTGATCAGCCGCCCCTGTGAGACCGGATATGCTATGATATGCTGCCAAGGAATCTTTGATTAGCGCCACACAGAATTTGAAGTTGCATCACTTTGACCTTGTTTCTTCCCAGGTACTGGATGTCAAGATAAGTATCCCAGTAGTGGGAAATGTAGAAGTGGCTCACCGCTGTCATGCTCATCAGCGCCTCGACATCAGGGTACTCCTTCACCAGCTTTTCAGTTGGAATTAGGTTCCTATACGCGAGCAAACCCGTCCACGCGGGTTCGATACACTCTAGCAACATCTTTCTCGAGCTATCGTTTCCGGCTCGGGAAGCAAGGTTCTGGTACATGGTTTTGCGCGTCGCCGAGCGGATACCATCAGCGCCCACGAGAACATCAGTGATGGCGGTCGATCCATCCGCGAAATGCAGTGCTGTTTTGCCTGTTTCTGGATCAACTTGATAGAATTCGAGCTTCTTGGATGTATGGATTTTGCAAGAATCAGGGATCTCACGCAGAAGAAGGTCTATTAGATCCTTTCTGTGGACAGTCAACTGCCCACCTGCAAATATGATTAGAGGCGGACCACGGGCAAGACAACGTAAGATCTCACTTGTTATGTTTCTTGTGAACAAGTGGTACCCGTCTCGTTGATCAGACTTTCTATATATTGCACCTAATTTTATTGGTAGTAAGCACTGTTGTGATTCAAAATGAACTTGAAGCTAGATTGATCCAACCCAAAACTCGACAAACCTGTGTTTTCCAAGGGAGGTCTGAGGGCCATCTTGACGAAGTCATCGTATAGTCCCAGATCTTTCATGATCTCGAAGGACCTCGTATAGAAGGTGATTCCAGCACCAATGGTGGTGATGGTGGGACTAGCTTCGAAAATTTCTACTGTGTGAGCCTGAGTGGCATACTTGCCGATAACCAAAGCGAGCATTAGCCCGCCTATGCCTCCGCCACTATATCTGAGAAGTCAACAATTTGTCTCGCGGACTATCCAGAACCTACCAAACGGCAACGTGGAATGCACTGGATGTCATTGGGGTCGTGAATGTAGATGTGGTCGAGGGTAGCTTTCTGGCGCTCAAATGGAGTTTCGAAGGGGATACCGGGCAACTACTTAGAGGCCTGCCGTACTTTGCGGAATTTGGCAGGTTGCCCTATGGACCCTGCAGTGCGCGAGCAATTGTTGGATTGGGTGACATCCGAGAATGTGTTGGTCATATAATAAATAAAACTGTTTGCAACCGTAGGATCCTCGGTAGCACACTTGAATGTGCATAATCAGTGAGATTCTGCTTGGCCATGACCATGTCACAGGCAAAACTCTTCTTGGAAAGCATTTATGTCCCGCCCAGTGGGCGGACTATGAAGTCACACTGCCGTCTGTTCTGCCAGTCCGAGTTTACTGCTGCATTGCAGGGAATATCATTGTCCACGATGTCCGTTTCTGCAACGGAAGTGACGTTGGATTTCGAGAAGCCTATGTTAGTAAGTACAGAGCCAGTATATAGCGGTGTTGAACATGCCTGCCGTGATCATCTCCGATTAAACAAATTGACTCCGCAGGGTAGGGTGGCTTGTCTTTCGGTAGAATCGGAACTACAGTACGTGCTGGCAGCTGCCACCCATTTCCATCAATTGACAAGGACTGGATCAAAGTGGGTGCTATTGTGAGGCGCACCAGCGGGGACAGTCGTTTCATCGGACGTAGGGGAAGCCACAAACAGCTGACTTACTCCAGATTTCGCACCCTACATATCCCACGGCATCGGTAAGTGGCGCCTCTCTGGCGGGAGCGTACACAAGACTAAGTACTACAGGAAGTGTCTCAGGAAGGCGATTCTCCCGCGAGTAGTATCAAACAGCACCTACGTCCTACATGTATGTACAATGAACTTTGACAAGTTTGACATTTCACAGCGATGACCTTGGCATGCACGCCGAAAGCGACTACGGAATGTCGCAAGGGTTGTTACTACATTTTGTGCGCCACCGCTGCTCTGCGTCACCCCATGTCCACGCTGGTTCCGTCTGCCACTTCCATGCGTCTTCGATCAATGTGCGTATACAATCTAGCTCCGCTGGACCACCTTGCAATGAGTCCCGACCTTCCGCAGAGCCACAATGCAAACCACAATAGCGACCGATATCATGGGATCGTTGGACGACGCTATTCGCGAACGGCAAGCGGACATCCTCGTAAATTTTCAATCCCTCAACGATGTTCCCTTGATGCGTTAACTCGTGCGTTAGCAACCGGCCCAGCACAAATGCGTCCTGCACGTATTGGGAAGGTGAGTCACCGTGGTTTGAGACCTAGCAGATATCGATGGTGGAACTCACCTCCATCGCTTGTCCTGCGCCCGCTCCAAAGTGTGGTTCCATGGCATGTGCCTGCAGTAAGCCCAGTTTCTTCAAAGTCTAACACGAAATTGGACGAAGCTTACTGCGTCTCCGAGTAAGACAACCTTGCCATCCACATAGTGAGGTAGAGCTCGGGTAGAATGCAACGCCCATCTCGATGGCTTTTCGATGCACTATGATAATTTCAGGAAAGCAAGGAGCAAGGAAGGATCATAAATTCAAATACCTTCACTAACGCACGAGCACGATCCTCCCATCCCTCAAATTGATCTGAAATTTCCTTTTCAGATACATCCTGCACCCACCGGCCATCGAATGTCGTTCCGTACGCATCCCTGTCGTGAATATATATGATAACATAGATAAGCCGCCCTTGGGAGACCGGATACGTTACGAAATGCTATCCAGGAATGGATCTATCAGTGTCACGAAGAGTCTGAGGTTCTCGTCCCGACCTTATCCCTTCCAAGATACTGGGTTTCAGGATAAGAATTCCACTCTTGGGAAATATAGAGGTGATTCACCAATGTTAAATCCATCAGCGATCCGACTTCGGGGTACTCCCTCGCCAGCTTTTCAATCGGAATTAGGCTCCTATACGCAAGGATCCCTGTCCATATGGCATCAACACACTCTAACAATTTCTCTCTTGAATCATTGTCTCGGGCAAGGGAAGCGAGGTTCTTGTACATGGTTTTGCGCGTCGCCGAGCGAATACCATCAGCGCCCACGAGAACATCAGTGATGACGGTAGAACCATCCGTGAAATGAAGTTTTGTTTTTCCTGTTTCTGGATCAACTTGATAGAATTCGAGCTTCTTTGATGTGTTGATTTTGCAAGAATCAGAAATCTGACCAAAGAGGAAGTCCACTAGATCTTTTCTGTGGAGCGTCAACTGTCCATCTCCAGTATGGTCAGAGACGGATGACAAGTAGATCAACACAAGACAAGATCTTACTTGGTAAATTTCTTGTGAACCAGTGATATCCGTCGTGTTGATCAGACTTTCTATAGAATAAACCTAAAGGTACATGGTGGGCGATATCGTGAACGAGCTGTTCGAAGCTACAGTGACTGAGTCGAAAGCTCGACGAACCTGTGTTTTCCAAGGGAGGTTTGACAGCCATCTTGACGATGTCATCGTACAACCCCAGTTCTTTCATGATATCCAGGGTTCTGGCATAGAAGGTAATTCCAGCACCGATGGTAGTAATGGTGGGACCAGCTTCGAATATCTCGACCGCGTGCTTGCCATACTTTCCGATCACCAATGCAAGTGTTAACCCGCCTATTCCTCCACCACTGTATTTCTGAATCAGTAGTTTGTCTCGGGGGGTGCTATCCAGAGCGTACCAGATAGAAACGTGGAATGTGGATGCCATTGGGGTCGTGACTCGTGAATATAGATGTGGAGGCCGCTCTTAAAGTTTTTGATGACATGGCACATGGGGTTTCGGTGGGGTTATAACTTATCTGGTAACCGGGGTTTGCAGAATTTGGAACCACGGTGATGATAATGGTTGCCTTGCCTCCATTAGCCGAACCTACTTCAAGTTATGCACTGGCCATGGACCCTATGCGAACAGCTCACTGACAATGGGGTACCACCATCCGAAAACGCAGATCTGCATACGATGGAACGGTATTAATATGCAGATATCTGATAGTGGGATTCTGAACCATTGACATGATGATATGTACAATGTTTAGAAAGTGTGCACGATTCAAGATTATAAACGATTGATATCATAGTAGTCTATCTAACGAACAGTATACCAATTAAGAATAAACCGAACTGTATATGTATGAGTGCAAACTTGCGTGCCGTGTCATCGACACATCTTCCAATGAGGTCTATACTATATCTTATCAAAGCAGGCACTGCAGCTGGACCGTTCGACACTTCACGCGCCACTGTTCCTCCGCTTCGCCCCACACCCTCCCAGGCTCGCTTTGCCATTCCCACGCATCCTCGATCGACTTGCGCACGTAGTCTAGCTCCTCCGGACTATCGTGACCAAGTACAGGCCCGTCCGGAGACACCCGCTGGAATCCATAGTAGCGACCAACGGTCTGAGTTCGCTGCACGACCGCGTTTGCAAATGGCAGGCGGACATCTTCGTAGATCTTCAATGCATCGCCGACGTTTCCTCGATTCGTCAACTTGTGTGTCAGCAACCGGCCCAACACAAACGCATCCTAGGATCCGTGAATCGATAAAGTTCAATGAGGAGTTGACCAGGGATGCACTCACATCAATCGCCTGTCCTGCGCCAGCCCCAAAGTGTGGCTCCATTGCATGTGCCTACGGACACATCAGTTATTATCAGGCTAGCCAGGAATGCGACTTACAGCGTCTCCGAGCAAGACAACCCTACCATCCACATATTGTGGCAGTGGTCGCATAGAATGTAGTGCCCACCTCGACGGATTCTCAGCACACTAGAGTTGTGTCAGAAAAGGTACGAACAGATCAATGATACAGGCATCGTCAAATACCTTTGCTAATGCATTCGCACGAGGTTCCCAGCCTTCAAGCAGGTCTGCAACGTCTCTTTCGGAAACCTTCGTCACCCAAGGACCCACAAACGGCGTCCCGAATGCATCGCTGTTATGAACGAAGATCACGACGTTGATAAATCGGCCTTGAGAGATTGGAAATGCCACCATATGCTTCCAAGGTCCGCATTACTCAGTCAGCAAAAGTCCGAGATTAAGCTCCTCCTACCTTATTCTTTCCGATATGCTGGATCAGAACAATAAGCATCGCAATAGTTCTCGCTGTCTATGTTGCTCACCAGTGTCACGTCAGTCGGTGCTTCGACGTCCGGGTACTCCTTCAGGAACCTCTCAATCGGAATCAGGTACCTATACGCGAGGTTACCCGTCCACACAGGATCGACACACCCCACCAATCTCTTCCTCGTCTCATCATCTCCAGATAGAGTAGCGAGTTTCTGATACATTGTTTTGCGAGTTGCTGAGTGAATACCGTCAGCGCCCACCAAGACATCTGTCACGGTAGTAGAATCATCGGAAAAGTGGAGCGTGATTCTGCCGTCTTCGGGGTTCACTTCGTAGAAGAGAAGCTTCTTGGATGTGTGAATTCTACAAGAAGCGGGGATATGACGGAGAAGGCAGTCCACCACGTCTTTTCTGTGGACCGACAGTGGCCCGCCTGTAATGATAGTGATATAGATCGCCCGCGAATGGTTTAACACAAGTCCTCACGTTTCAGTTCTTTCTTGAACCAATGATACCCATTTCGTTCGTCCGACTTTCTGAAAGTTGGGCCTAGTTTAAATTGCGTCGTAAGTGGGGAGGAAGCTAGGACGAAAACAAAACTCAACAAACCTGCGTTTTCCTGGGGAGGTCGGACCGCCATCTGCGCCAACTCATCATAGATCCCTATTTCTTTCATAATCTCTATGGTCCTGGTGTAGAAGCCAATTCCAGCACCAGTAGTGGCGACGGTAGGACCAGCCTCAAAAATTTCCACTGGGAGTGAACTGTACTTTGCGATGACCAGAGCGAGCGTCAAGCCACCAATTCCACCACCACTATACAACGGGATTAGCAGCAATTCCTGACTGAATGTTACGTCGAACCAGAGCCTACCAGATAGAGATATGTATTGCTGATGCCATAGCATGCAGTTAATACGTCTGCAGAAGACCCAAAAGACGACGTCTCTAAACTAGGGATCGAGAAATGAAGAATCTCTAGACTTGCAGCTTCCAGTGGATACTTTGTTATCCCGTCTTGCCGCATGGGCCGACATTCAAGCCAATGCCTATGGGGATATAATTTGGAAGTGGTCACTTGAATCACGTCATGATCTGATTCATGAGAAAATCTCTGGCATGGCACAGCTATTACCCTTTTTTTGTCTGGCACTTGCTAGCAAATGCCCGAGTGTCGGGATACATACGTGTGAGAAGGTAAAATTGCAATGGGTGAAATATATAACCCATTACTCCGAGTCTGAGACCAGAATAAATCAAGGACTCGCTCGGCATCGTGACTTGAAGGGTGTACCGTACGAAACGGATGACTACGTCGCAGTCGAAACTGTCTCGTTGTCAAGATATATCAGATCCGTCAGCGTGATATTGACCGACCTCGGGATATGCGTCTAAGAAGGGGAAGAAGGAAGCACCGTGTGACCACGACTCCTGCCTGATAAAGAAAAAATCACGTAATCATTCGAACCACTCCTCCAAATTAATCCGACAAATCGGCGAATCTGCAGTGAGTAAAGAATTGGGATGCACCCACGCAATCCATACGCCAGCCCGCCCGACTTTCTGGGACTTGCAAGGCGTTATCCCCCTCTCCGAGCTCAGTACGTTTTTGTTCGTCTTGAAACCAGGAAACGATCCTACTGAATCATGAACTGTAAGCGTGTTCTTGACGCACACAGGACCTACGATCGATTTCAAGAGCGTTCCAGCACAAAGGTCAGAGGAAATGAGATTGCTAAAACGTTTGCTTAGTGAGTGATAAGACGGTTGACAGAGGCATTGCTTTACCTAGACTTTAACGTCAGTCTCGCGCTTCCCGACGATCGACTGTGTCCGCCTGTAAGCCGCTGTTCTCGAGATACTAAATATGTTGGTGATCTCCCCCATCTTTCTTTCTGGTAGGTGCCGAATCGGTGCGTCCTTTAGCTCGCTTTGCGTCGGCAGGCGCATCTCGTGCTGACCTGCGTTTCCAAGGTTGAACTATGTACTCTGGATTCAAGACGTCGTAAAGATGTTCGCTCGCACTGATGAATCCGTGCGGGGGATTGATATGTGAGCACCGACTGTTTCGATATACTGTGATTCGACCTCGTCATACGTGTTACAGTGGAACAGGAGCCTCAGCCATATATCCCTTGTTGGCTTGCCGCTTGGAACCGACGTGGTTATTTGTTGGCACTGGTAAGCGGTCATCGATCCTCGTCTTTCCTCAGGCTGAGCTTTTTTGGAGACATTGACAAGGACTCGCTTGCGTCGGCTCGTCAAAATGTGGAGCGAAACGGCCTTTCTGATAAGATTGTGATAGTGGATACATCCGGTGGACCGACTTTGCAACCGTTGGAAGAAAGCGATCTTACGTACGTTCTTTCGTGAAGATTGCGAGTTGTCAAATGGCTGATTGCGAAAACAGTTTTCACTTTTCGATGTGCAATCCGCCTTTTTACGCCAGCATGGAGGAAGTCGTACAATCGACTGAGGCAAAGGAATACGGACCGAGCGCGGTAAATCGTGAATTACATGATTTTGAGAACTCGGAATAACATTTTTGTACGAAGGTGTGTACGGGTGCCCAGGTCGAAATGGTGACACCCGGAGGCGAAGCTTTGTTCGTCTCGGACATGTTCAAAGAGAGCCTACGCCATGGGATGCGGTGCAGGTCAGTTTTTTTCTACAATGAGAGACACAGGGGTTAACGTTTTCATCAAGGTGGTACACTTCGATGCTCGGGAAGATGTCATCTCTTCCGTTGATCGTTGGCCTTTTGGGCGAACACAAGGTAAGGTTCTCCCTCATGTCACTGGTCGCGCGTGGTTCATCTCGCACGAAATCAAGGTGGATAACTATGCCATCACAGAATTCGTTCAAGGGCAAACTCGACGATGGGCGATCGCGTGGAGTTTCGGCACACTTCGTCTTCCGGATGTGCGTAGATCGATCTATTTCTCGCATCTATCTCTGACGCACACTGTCACACCGCAGTCTCTGGCACGCATAGCGAACCCCGCACTGCAGAACATCATGCCGTCTCGCACGACGCTCTACCAACGAGTGACGCAAAACATGAACGCGAACGTGTGGTCATCGGACACACTCTATCGCGCGCTGATTCGAGTGGTCGAAGTGGTCGAGGGCGTTGACGTCGATTCGGACTCGGAACGCGCCGACTCTGGATCGACGACTGGCGGCGTTTCATCAATCCTCGTCACGGCGAGGGAAAACACGTGGTCTCGGTCTGTGCGGAGGAAAATGATGAACGCGACGACGTCGATGATGTCTGGTCCGCCGCCAACATTACTGAGCGTGAAGGTCATGCGATGTCGGATCACGTGTGGGGATGGTCCCTGTCCTGGTCCGACTGGCGACAAGCGGGCGACATCGGGACCTCATCTGGTGTACCAATGGGTTGATGGGAGCGATCGTAGTGTGTTTGAGAGTTTCGTTAGTCATGTCAACCGCAGAGTCGTTGCTGTGGTGGTTCCGGGGACATCCTAACCTGGATTTCGTTGGTACCCATATTGCTTGCATTTAATGACATCTCCAGGACGCTCAGACTACTTTATTTCAAGCTTCTTCCATTCATGGTAGATTGGGCTTTCGAGCAGTAAAAATATTCAAGGATATTACTTGGCAGTCCAACCTGCACCCGTACCCGTGCAAAACCATAGAAAGGACGATGACGACTCCTCAGTAACACGACGACGAGGACCCCACGGCAGGGAGACGAACGATGCGACGACTCAGATGAAGGGAACGACAACGAGAAGACAGCGAAAACAACAAGACGAAAACGAAAACGACACCATCCTCGTCCCACAACGACACAACGATAACGACGTCGATGACGGGCCCTCCCCTCTGCCTCCCCATTCCACGATGACGATACCATCGCCATTGCCCTTTCTGTCCCCGTCCCCCCAGCGCGCAGAAGCGATCACGCATTATGCAACTTAACATTGTATGTACAGTGAGAGCCTGTAGTCAACAACAACTTTTGTGATCGCTTCATAAATAATGGATTCTTACAAGTTACTACATATGATAAGGCGACCGATCACACACATCTCACATACTCTACGGCACAAACTTGGCGTTTTCCATGTGCCACTCCTCAATCGAGTACGGTCCATAATGCTTATAGACCTTGCCCTCTGGGAGACGCACGTAGTCAGGCTTTGAGCCAGTCATTATTACCACCTGTCCAACGAGCGCGTGCCGTGAGCCATTCAGTTCAGTTCAGTTCTTCCAGTAGAACGCACCATTTCCACTGGGTCCTCAAGGGCCGGGGCATCAATGGCAGAGGCAAATGGGTGGAGCAGATCAGGCCTATGTTCCAAGGGGATGGGGAACAATGGTAAAAAAAAACCGTTGTTCCGTTGAGCGATGCCAGTGGGACGCACCAGCTCTTATCGAACAGCCACAACATGGCCGAGCAGAGGACGCAAAAGTTGCGCTCGGACTTGGCGATCCTTTCTTGTGGTGTATCACGGTCGAGCACAGCGTGGTACACGCTGGAGTGTTATACACAAGAGGGGGGGCCATACAGGTCAGGGTGCCAGTGAGGGTGACAAGAGACATACATACCGGATGTGTTGCTCGCCCTGGGTGATCTGGAGCGTCTTTGCCACTGCTCCTAGGTTGATCGAACCGCCCACACCGCCGACTTTGCGGCAGATGGAGCAGGTGCACAACTAGTAAGTATTAGATTCAGGTGGAGAAGAAGTGTTGAGACTTCCTCCAGCTTCCTGCGACGACTCGGAAATCAGGGGAGGCGCACCTGGAAAGGAACGGGAGTTTGGCTTTGTACAGTGAAGCGGACGGCACCACAGTGGCAACTTCCGTGCAGCTCGACAGGCATCACGACAAAGTGTTCGTACTTTGTAACAAGGACAAATTCTTAGACCCCCTTTTCACATTTTGTTGCCTCTTTCGAACTACCATGACATTCCCATTGGGCACATCAATGGCGACTAAGCTCTGGTTCACTCTAGTTTTAGCTTTAATTAGCTATGTAACCCAGTAGAAAACTTTGCGTAACTGCATTAGAAGAATGAATGTCTGTCCTTCGCGACATTCTGTGTACATTTTAGTCCGTAAGTATCTACAGCCGAGTCACAGTACTTAGTGAAGCCGGGAGTCGGGGACTGGCGCTCCCGGGCGCCGCTTACGATACGATACATATACGAAGAGAAATAAATTGTAGTGCGTTTCGGAGGCGATGCACATGCTCGGAATCGGTGCTGGGGAGTGAGGAAGGTCGAACCTTGAAGAGTTGAGCGAACTCAAAAGTCCTCGTCTAGCAAACTATACAGCATCAGCCCGACACTACGGAAAGCGACACAAAAGATCGGCGCACAGTTGTCCACTTCCATCACCGAGCCTCCTAGGTGGCGCCGACGACGACGGTCTCGGGAGATACTCCCCCACGCGCGCCATTCCATACTCGGACGTCCGCCGCTCGATAACGTTAGTTCTCGCCCGGAACGAGATCATGTCCATGAGGTCGAATGGGTTCTCTACGCCATAGTATGCTTGGGTGTTGCCCAGGGACACGAGCAGGCGGTCGGCGACGAATTCAATGTATTGGCACATGAGCTGTGCGTTCATGCCAATTAGTGACACCGGAAGGGCGTCTTGGAGGGGCGTGTCGGTCGTGAGCAATCAAAGTATGCGGGCGCGTAGGGGGAAAGGAACGGCACACTAGGGACGTACCAGTCAAAAACTCTTTCTCGATCTCAACGGCCTCGGTAATGATGTGCTGAATGACGTCGGGGTGTGGCCTACGCCTCAGATGCCCGAGCAGGAGAAATACAAAGTCGGTATGCATATCCACGTCACGGCTAATAAGCTCGCTGGAGAGTGCGAGGCCGGGCATGAGCCCACGTCTCTTGAGCCAAAATATCGCTGCGAACGAGCTGGAGAAGAAGATGCCCTTGACGGCGGCGAACGCGACGAGCCTCTCACCAAATGTCGATTCGGAGTGGCCTGTACCCGAGATCCACTTGAGCGCCCACTTGGCCTTGCGCTGGGAGCACGGGATGGTCTCGATGGCGTCAAACAGGCACTGGCGTTCCTCCGGATCCCTGACGTATGCGTCGATCAAGAGGGAATACGTTTCCGAATGGACATTCTCCATCATGATCTGGAAGCCGTAAAACGAGCGCGCTTCGGCGACCTGGACTTCGCTCGAGAACCGCTTGAGGTTTTCGTTGGCAAGATCGCCAGAGGCGGCGAAGAAGGCGAGGACGTGGGAGACAAAATGGCGTTCGTTGGCAGTGAGACGGTCTGTCCAGTCGCGGACGTCGTTGGAGGGGTCGATTTCCTCTGCGGTCCAGAAGCAAGCTTCGGCCTTCTTGTACATTTTCCATATCTACTAGTGTGGTCAAGGTAGTGGAAAGTATGGAGTGACTGGACGAGCGTACCTCGTGATGTTGTATGGGAAAGAGCACGAATCGACGGCTGGAGGGCTTCAAAAGAGGCTCCTCGCCTGCCGAACGAACGCGTGAGCAATGACAAACGTAGGCAGAACTATAACACGTACATTCAGGGATATCGACCTCGCCCACAAACCTGCTATGAAGGTCGTGAGATCCTGCTCCAGAATCCCCCACAGATCCAGGGGCAAGCGCTCTCATGTTATTGCAGGAGTCATCGTTACAATCTGGGTGGGATGAACCTAGTGACAAGGACGCGACAGTGTCTTCGATCGAACTGGACCTTGTCATCAAAGAGTGAGTCGATGGTCAAAAACAAAACATGAATAACTTAGGGGTTCGTCGGGGGCACTCACACAAAACCGGCTAAACTTCGGCGTATCGCCGGCGACACTGACGCACGCACCGTCGTCAACCTCCTCGCTCTCAGACCCGTCGCACACCACCACCAGCCGTGTCTCCAACCTCTTGCTCCACTCTCCGCACCGTGTCCGTCCACGTCGAACCGCTCCGCCCCCGCCCTCATATGTTAAGAGATCTTCGTAACCCAAACCCGCTCTGCGACTCCGCTCATCGCGTCCTTGCTCTCGAAAGCGCAAGACCTCATCGTCCAGTGCGACTACTATCTTTCCCGCAAGTTCACAGCGCGTCCTCGCCACTAGTCCCACAGAAAAGCACCACCTTTGGCGGGATGACCCACTGGTCTCCTTAGGGGTCGATACGGAACCTCAAATTCCAACAATAAACTCTCTTGCCCCGCTTCCTTATATGCTTTTCCGAGCGCATGGACCGTATAGCCATTAGGTGTCGCAAGTGCGCGTCCCGTCGGTCGATGCTCACTAGAATCTTTTGACCAAGAAGTGCGGGAGCTTGGCGCGTATGAAGTATGGTGAGAGAGCAATCGGGAAAGCGGGAGGGAGAAACTGGCCAGGGTGGACGTCGAAGACAGGGATGCAGTATCGAGATAGCATACATAACTATCAAGGTAAGAAAGAAAACTGCTCAAAGACGAAGGAAAAGACATACGCGCGCCATTTCCGTCTGGTGATACCGACTCCTCCACAGATCCAGGGGAAAGGTGTATTCAGATTGTTGCAGTCATGGTGAGCAATGTTACAATCTGGCTGGGATGAACCTAGTGGGAAGTCGATGGTCAGCTGGTAAAGAATCACGCGGAGTTATGTTGGGGGTCTAGAGCTGTGCCAGCCGCCGTGAAAACGTCAGAACAAGGGTTCGTAAGAACAGGGATCAGAGGGATCAGAGAATGGACATAAAACCACGAAGACCACAATACATGCAAAGTATTGCATAACATTGTAGTGCCACAGGCTGCCGGATGTATGCTCGCCCCAGCCATGTATGTACGATCTGCGATTTACTGTAAAAAATGGTTACACTTCCGGCGTGTACAACAAAGAAACAAGGAAAAAGCGCGACCGTCACTTTTCAACTTCTACTGCATCCGCACAAGTCTTCGTTTCCGCTTGCGTAGCATCACTTGGGAAGGTGGCGGGGGAGCTGCTAGGGGTGGCGCAGCACCCGGAGGCCTAGGGGCAAAGTATTTCGAACGAGGGAGGGCGTTCTGGATCGTGGTGGAGACGTAGTGGCCAAAGATCCCGACCGTGGCCCCAAAGAGGCACGCGGCGGCACAGAATACGTAGATGGGATACAGCGCTACCGCAACCGCGCGGACGATCGAGAACGGAGTGAAGACGCAAAAGTCGAGCGCGATTTTGACGGCGGTGATGACGGGCGCGAGCAGGACGCGAACGATGGACCAGGGGATGTGTAGCGGGGACGTCAAGGTGAGAAGGAAGCTGAATCCGAGACGGAAGAGGAGTAACGACCCGGACAGGACGGACTGCAATAATGGTAGAAGTAGGGCAATTGGGGGTTGCGTCCCTTGGGGGGTGGTTTCACCCGTCCCGGATGTTACAGTTGCACCCGACATCCGCTGTTGCTTTTACGCTTTAGAAAGTGAGACAACAATCCGGTAAGTGGAAAGTACAAACCAACCTTGCCTGATGGTAAGAAGTGAACCTGTTCGGAGGACTACTAATTTCGGTAGTGTACGCTGAATACGTAAAGTGTACAAAGTCACTGTACTCAGTGACAGTTCCTAGGCGCACTCTGATACTAGAGTCACCGCCAGCGGACAAACGACGAACTTCAGGTGAACGTTTGAACACCTCATGCACCCGAGAGACGCAGGGAAGCCTCCGTCGGCAAGCAAAGGATGTAGATGAAAAGGCTGTACTCAAAAAAAGAGAAGTTGTTGAACGCAGTATAGCAACGCTGCGCATGGATCCATATACATTTTCGTCGCTGTTAACCCACGCGAAAGCGTAATCTCACAACATGTTCCGAGCGTAGTCGGCCAATTTCATCCCGTCTCCGTTCCGAGCGAATATCACAGCAAAGCGGATTTGAAACAAGTATATATTTCACCCTCTAATGAGGCTCGTGAGGAATCTAATCTATCAAACAGTCAGGGATTTGGATTCCGGCGAAAGAAAGATTCTTACCTAGAGTAACGAGTTAATAAGCGTGCTACTTCAACTTGGTGAAGAGTTTTGGTCCTGCACAAGCCTGAAGAGAATTTGAGACGGTGTAACCAGTTGAGAACGAGACAACATACGTCGACGCAGTGCATCATGCTAAACATGTAGGGGTTAGTATTCGAATGTGTGTACGACCTGTGCAAATACGTACTGGACTGGCGTTGGGAAAGTGCAATCACAGTAGTGTCAGTTGCATCACCGGGAAGAGAAGGGAGACGAAAACATACATCTGGCGAGATTAGTCGTCAACTTACTACACAAGAAAGACATGAGCGAGACTTACAATTCTTCCACACAATCCTCGCCCTTGTATCCCTTGCCCTCCGAGATCTTTTCCTGACAATGCTCAAAGTGCCGCGTCAAAGGTGCACATTTGGGCGTACTCTTGCATTCCTCACGGAATATTGGTTGCAACTGAAGACGAAAATGTTCAACGAAGGAATGACCGAATGGTATGGGTCGCACTGACGTCCTCTGGCTCTGCTTCCTCCTCCGTCGCCTCTACAGTTTCTGCAACCACGACTTCCGAATTCTCCGGCTCCTCTGCGTCGGCGTGGACGACGTTCAAGAAAGACGAAAAAAAGGACGAGAGACTCATAATTTTGGACGTGAACGCGACTCGGTGTTCGGTCGTGCCCGGGTCGTACACATCGGTCGGCGCTTGAAATAAATGGGAGACTTCCAACCCCGCGGCCATTAGCAATTCATTGTGACACATGTGAGGATGGGCTTCTGCTTCGAATTCGTCGGCTACTAATCAAACAAGCTTGATGCTCACGCAGACCAGGCTAACTGATGATCATATGGATACAATTGTTCGCAGACATATGCACGAGATAGAGAACAGGAAACTGCTGGGGTAAGGTAGCATGGAAGATAACAAAGTAAGGTTTGGTGGACGAAGAGTACTTCTCCCTACCATTTTTGGCTTACAGACAATTTTCTAGATGCCGGCGCACTCGCTTCCTGGAACGAGCTTCCTCTACCAAAATTTCCAGGCCCTATTGGTTCTTGCGACTTCTACCTGGGAAAGCGGGCGACTACGGTTGCCGCTTATCGATCGAAAGACGCGAGTCTCGTGCCAGACAGTTATCATTTTCCGTGCACCCACTTGGTCTCTCGCCGCATCACGATGGATACTGGAGCGTTCGAGGTTGGTTCTCGCTATGCTCAACTACGTACTTACCATCTGATGTCACACAGAATGGTTCTTCCTCTGGAAAGGAAAACGAAAAGGAAGACCCAACAGCGGATATCATGTTCATAGAAGAGCCAGGAAGGCCTGGATCTCCTCGACCTGCTCAGGTAATTAATACAGACGATCCCTTCCCGGTCGATCCACAAGAGCCAGTGGAGGAAAACCAGTTTACCTTGCGCGCAACAGTTGTCGGTTGTCTCCTCGGTGCGATCGTCGCGGCGAGTAACGTCTACCTTGGCTTAAAGGTACGTCCTTTTATCACGACATTATCATATCATCCTAATACGACACAACCCCAGACCGGTTGGACTTTCGGCGCCTCTCTATTCGGCGCCATCTTCGGCTTCGCAATCCTCAAACCTCTGTCCACCTATCTCCCGCCCCACCTCGGCGGTGGCTATTTTGGACCCAAGGAGAACAACGTCGCACAGTCGGCCGCTACCGCTGCCGGATCCCTAGGTCTTCTTTTCACCTCCGGCTTCCCCGCTGCATACCAACTTGGGCTGCTTCGTGCATCTCCAAGCGAGGACATCGGCCGGCTGTTCGCGTTCGCGACGTGCTGTGCCTTCTTCGGGCTCGCGTTCACCATCCCGCTCCGGCGGTTCTACATCCTCCAGCTCAAGCTCGTTTTTCCGAGTGGTGTTGCGGCCGCGTACACGATCCGGTCGCTGCACGTCGGCAAGCACGCGATTGTGGAGGCGAGAAAGAAGACAAGAACGCTCGTAGTCGCGTTTTGTTTCGCAATCGCGTTGAGGGTGGTGAGCGAGTACGCACCGGGGGTGCTTTGGGACTGGCATGTGTTTTATACACTCAATCGGATCGGGTGGACTTCGGCGATTGCGGCGGAGAGCTGGGTCAGAGTGGCGTTCCCAAGAATGACCTTCTAGATGACGCTGATCCCTACTCAATGAATAGGGATGGATCTGGGAATGGACGCCAGCGTTCATCGGCTGCGGGATGTTGTCAGGCGTCAACGCATCCTATAGTTTCTTAAGTGGTGTATGTTCTCTTTTTCGTCTTCGCTTAGCAACCTTGGAGTCTGACTACGGTTAAGAGTGTCTTGGCGTGGGGGATCATAGGTCCTATCATCGTCAAGAGAGGACTGGTGTGTGCTCCTCGTACTATCACTTTACCGAGTCGATTTTGACAGCTACATCCAATAGGCATCCGGTATCCCTGCGGACCCCAGCATACCGGGATATATGAACTACTTTTCCATGTAGGCCGTTTACTTGATGGACACCAATCTGTCAGATCCTTATGCCTCAACAGGACACTCTCCGATCCGATCAATAACCCTTCACCGAGATACTGGCTGGTAATAACCTCATCACGTTCCGTCTACGTATGGTCCGCTCAACGATAACTAGGTTTGGCCAGGTACGCTCATATTGCTCTGCACGAGCTTCACAGAGGTCGCATGCAACTCCAAGTCGCTCTACATTGCTCTCCGGGGTATGGCGCGGACGGTGGCCGAGAAACTCCAGAAACTCCCCCACACCGATCGAGCGAAAGAAGACGAGATCCTCGACCCCGTTTTGGAGAACGAACGCGTGCCTGCATGGATGTGGGGCTCTGTTCTCCTCGCGAGCGTCGTCGTCAGCTGTGTCGTCATGGGCGTTCAGTTTGGCCAAAACGTCGGCATCACGTTGCTCGGTGAGTGGTTTACTTCTCTAGGATGCCGCTCAGCTGATGGCTACGTAGCTGTTATCTTTGCGTTCTTGCTGAGCTTCATTGCAAGCGAGAGCTGCGGACGGACGAACATTGCGCCGATAACTGCAATCGGTCAGCTCGATTCTGTTCGTGCTATGAACGCGATCCTGACCTGACAAATGAAAATCAGGCAATGCATCGCAATTGGTGTTTGGTGGCATTGCGAAAGGCAATCATTACTCTCAAAAGCAGAATGAACTTCTCAACTCGCTCTCGGGTATGCTCGCGCTCGGTGAGTGCCTCCAACATCATTGGAATGATAGATTGTGACTGACTGGCATCTGCGACAGGCGCTGCGGAGCAAGGTACATTCACGTTCAAATTGGTCCAAACTCCAATGTGTTCTGCGATTCTGATATATCGTCCCCAGCCGCGGACATGATGGTGGACCTCAAGGCCGCGCATCTTCTCCGATCGTCACCAAGAGCCGTCTTCTATGCGCAGCTTTGCGGGGCAATCGTGTCCATATTCATGTCCACTGGCATATACGTCGTGTTTTCGTCAGCATATCCTTGCATCAACAGTCTGTCTTACGACACGTGCAGTTTCCCAATTCCCGATGTCCAGGCATGGCGCGTACGTGACAAATGACATTTCGTTGTTTTTCTCTCTTTCTTTTTCCGCCTAACCCCGCATGACGAAGAACACATAGGCCATCGCCGTCGCTGTATCGTCCTCGAGGCTGCCTATTCCACCGTCATCAGGATATACGGCCATCGGACTTGGAGTGGCCTCCGTCCTATCGGTCGTGGTGAAGTACAAATTAGTACCTCCCAAATACCATGTGTTCGTTCCGTGCGTAGTATGAGATCGACAGTGCCCATTGGCGACGATTGTGCTGACATTTGCCCTTTGCCCAGAAATTTTAACGTGATCGGAGTTGCTTTTGTCATGAGTAAGTCGTGCCAGGATGTCCTTCGAAACCCTGATAACACGATCTACAGACGTCAGCATGTACCCGTTGGCGATGTTCTTTGGGGCCACTGTCGGCTTCTTTTGGAAAAGAGGGTGAGTTTGCCCTTCGATTTCTGCGGAAAGAGCTGACTTTCAGAAAACGCCCTAGGTTCGTCCGCAATTATCAGATGTATTGCTTCGCGATCGCAACGGGGTTCATTGCGGGGGAGGGCCTCGGCGGGATCGTTTCCGCGATTCTGACGATCGCCGGTGTGTCAGGGGCGACGTACGGGACGACGGTTGGCTGTCCAGGGGGTGTTTACTGCGGATGAATAACCTACTCGGGCGGAGGCGGAAAATGTTTTCCGATATTACAACACTGCATTAGATTAGACTGTACCCATCACGCATCATCGCACGCGTGACTCTGTCGTGATCTCAATCAATTCGCACCGCATCAAAGACGCTGCGCATAAATGCTCGCTCGTCTGAACCAACTCGTCTCGCTCGCTACGAAATCGTTTTCCACGTCCGGCATCGACTCATCTCACTATCGTTCCGCAATGAGTTCAGGTAACGTCCCTTTCGCTCGCATCACAGAAAACCGCTCACTGAATTGCTCCTATTGGGTTATGTTCACTCATATTATACAGTATCGCAGAAGTCCGAGATCGCGACGTTTGCTGCGGGGTGTTTCTGGGGCGTCGAGCACATCTTCCTGAAACACTACCCTCCCTCGCAAAACAAGGGCATCTTGGAGACCAAGGTCGGGTACACGGGAGGCAAGCAAGGTGTGGTCGACCCGAGCTACCGACAGGTGTGCACGGGCTCGACGGACCACGCTGAGGCGATAAGGATTGAGTTTGATCCGGCGGTCGTCAGTTATGACGAGCTCGTGGGTGAGTTCAAGAGGGGGAAATGGTTTCTTGTGTGACGCTGAATGCCACGCATTGTTCCAGAGTTCTTTTATCGCACACACGATCCGACGACGGCGAACCGCCAGGGAGGGGACGTGGGTTCTCGTACGTCACGAATAACTTTTTCTTTCCAAGCACTTCAACTGATTTCCTTGTGTGTACCCAGAATATCGTTCCGCCATCTTCACTCACAGCCCCGAACAGGCGAGCATCGCCCAGCGCGTCACGGAGGAGGTCCAGGCAAAGCACTTTACGCCCAAGGGAAAGAAGATCGTAACGGAGATCATCGAGGCTGGGTCATGGTACAACGCGGAGGACTATCACCAGCTTTATTTGTTCCAGAACCCGAGTGGGTACCAGTGTCCGACTCACAAGTTGCATTGGTAACGGTAGACATAACAATGCATAATGTAAACAGTAGCTTAGATGTGAGATGAGGGAATGGAAAGGAATTCGGAGAATAAGAAACGCCTCAGAGGTATACAAGCCCGTCCCTTTGGTTGTAACAAGGAGAGTGGTGCCGAACAGGCGATGTCAATGCGAACCCGTCGTCCGAGAACGCGGGTAAGCTCAACTCTCTGCACCGTCGTTTCTCTTCATAGGCGTTTTTGATTGTGGAAGAATCAAAGAAAACCAAGAGTGAGAAAAAATCATCTTTTATGGGCGGCGCGAGGCGTGGGATATCATTACGTGTACCACACCAGAGTCTCCGACTTGAAGTTTTTGCGATATGATGCAGACGGTGTGTGAGCTGCTGATTTTTATTATTTCATTCCGATTTGACCAGGGACCTGCTCCCGGATGTAATTCACCGCATATCCTGCGGGAATTTTAATATGCAGGCCCGCAGCTACTCCAAAGAGGTACTATCTCCTGCGTCGGGCAATTCTCGTTCGCATCCCTGGAATTCATAGCTCCGATCGACCAGATCCACGCTCTAGACCTTGGGAACGGCCAACCAAGGTCCTTGTGAAATGATAGCAGCGAAGAACGCACAGTATAAGCCACAATCAAATTATCATCGGTTATAACTGGTCTCCTGAGAGGCTGTCTCAGACGAACTGCGGAAAAAAATATTCAAAGCTGCGCCTTCACATCGGGATACACGTCTACTGTATCGGACTTGGCGTAGCCTCCACCCTTGTCCTCCGCGGTGAAAATAGCATCCGTTCGTCCCGTGTGCTACGGTGCGTGTCATCTCGTCTATATCAATACCCGAGTTCGTGAAACGGGTCATGCTGACTGACCGTTCAATGGCGCTGGCACATAGGCATCTAGTTTCAGAAGAAAAGATTCCGAATATTGCACAGGAAGTTACCCATTGGCAAGGTTAACGTTTTGATAAGAATTTAGGTCTAGATCTCGGCGGTAGCATTGCATGACTCGGACTGCGCCGTTTATATATATCACGCTCGTCTCAACCGAGCTAGTACAGCCTCATCTACCACCATTGTTTCTACGCCCTGGATTAGCCCATCTTGTTATCGTTTGGAACTTCGGGAGGATTCAGTTAATCCGAAGATGTGAGCTCGGGCGCGAGAATGCGGTGAGCTCAAATCTCTGCACCGTCGTTTACACTTGGAAAAAATCGTCGACAAATCCATAACGTTAGTGATAGTAGTGATACGTCCATTTGTCATTTTTTTCTCCTCTTATAATATACTACATAAGTTACATACACTCGAATTGTATATGTATGTAAACCTCCAAGCGCATCGCGAACATGAATACTACAACGATAGAGGTTAAATAACGGAATGTTGAAGCCAAACACATACTGTGACACGCGTGTAAGCGAAAACCTCTAATCCCCTTTTTTTTCCGCAGCGGTGGAACAAGAGTGAGACGAAGACGAGACACGGCTGGTAACATCACTATAACCAGCGCCGATGTCCAAGTCCACGGTGGTGAGGGCTTCGGTAGTCCTCCATGCGGGTGTACGAGTGGTAAAGTCGTCGTCCTCCGACGAGTCCGACTCAGAGGAGGCTGATTCACCTCGTAATTTGCAAAACACTCGGTACATATATGTAACCAGGACGAGCAAGTTGCATACGATCAAGGCTGACGTGGTCTGAATAATTCGATCCAGTTGTTTACGAACTGCGGCAATGGAAGCTGCGTACCTCCATGTTCAAGGTCAAGTCGAATTTGACATCATTGAAGTTCGGGTAGAGCCCATGAACCACCGAGAATATAGACACGATTGTACTGGATGAGAACGAGGCCAGAATCATCCGACGCTGTCGTCGTGGAAGCTTGACCCTCCAAAGGAGTTTGAGAGGGAGGATCACCAGGATTGCATCGGAAATGCAATCGGCTAGTAGAAATGATAAGATGCCGCTGAATGACTACATGTCGGTAACCTACTGGCCACTTGAAAGACCATGAATATAGTCCCATCGATACATTTCCGAGTCACTGGTTGTGTCCCATTGGGTATAATGGGATTTGTGCACAAAGCAGACCTCAATCCAACTGAGGTTGCACAGAAAATAAATAAAAAGATTGCAATGATCCGTGCGAAGGTACGGGTGCGTGACGAGGGTGACATGACCCGGATGGTGGAATATAGAATACTCATGCGAACCGCACTGACAATCCAAAACATGAACGAATTGACCATGCATCGAGGTGGTAAAGGCTACAAACCACATTGTGATCGTTGAAAAGACTGTCGTGATCCAACAGGAGGCCGTGACGAATACTGTCACATGCTGGTTAGTAGCTGAAGGCCGAGCAAAGTCATCATATCAGCGTTTGTATATCGGTGCAAAAATGAAGTGACTTACCCATGTCAACAGCAACATATTGGGTAATGACGAACGCCGTCCCGGAGACGAGCGCTGCAGCTGCCCATGCATCTTCCCACCAAAATCGTCGTATGTGTAATCGGAAAGACAAACGAAGAAGTGTCGATGTCAGAACCAAGCTGTCGATAACAGTGAAGATGGCTTGAACGGGGAGACTGAATGGCAGACTCATCAGAATGAATTACTGCTGCACTCACTGTATAGTGACGGAGGATTGGCAAACATCGAAGACTTCTAGCGCTGTCTGCCTGAAAATGCTGCTAGCTTACTTATATAACGCGTCACACCATGTTTGAGACCTTGAGGGCCGAACTCTGATTCAGATCAGCAAGAAATATGGAGTCAAACTCACTGACATTCGTGAGAAGACCCTTTTAGAACCCTTGATTCCTTTTTTTTGGCCCGGATTCATGAGTTATGATTGGACAATGGACCCACGGAACTGCCTTCAGTGACAACGGCACGAGAGGCTTTGCAGATCGGCGAGAGTTGCAGAATTTCAGGAATCACGTACTAAGTATCGAATGCCGGACAACCGCGCTCCATAACGTCAAGAATTTGAACACCGACGCAAGTATACTGTAGGACACCGAACACTCAGGGAAAAATGTATCGGACGTTGTGGGTTGATGTGATGAACTTTGTGTTCTGAGAGTGTGTCCAACTTTGTGCTCAGTGACACTGTTGGATTCTGGATTTGAAAAAAAAAACACTCAAGTACTCAGGCCTCAGGAACAAAATGTGTCGGACGTTGTGGGTTGATGTGATGAACTTTGTGTGGTCCAACTTTGTGCCGCCGGCAGTCCGCTCAAGCGGCATCGATCATATATCGAGCGAGCACAAGTTTCCCACGGACCTAACCTTTTCTCCGATGAACCGCCTGTTTCAAACTTTCAAAATTTGTCGTATGTATCACTTGCTTGTCTCGCCTTGTTTGATTTGTTGGCAGCTATGACGACACTCTCGACCCACTGACACACGGTAACAGCCTTGCTGAACGCCTTGGCTCACACGTCCGAGTCTTACCCAACGATCCGCTCCCTACAGAACACCTCCTCTGCGCTCTTAATGTCGATGACTCGCTCGACACCCTCCTGGACAGGTCCCTCCCCGCGCTTGACGATGTCGCACGCACGTTCTGCAAGAAGAGCAGTCCTACCGTGATTAAAGAACGCCATTTATACCGAGGCGCCTGCGTTGGCTGGGACACCACTATGGCGCCCTTAGACTACGCTTTCTACCATCCGATTACACGAAAGACAGCCTGAGATCAAGGGCGAGAGCGGCGGAGGTGAACTGCTGTCGCACCACGAGTCCAGCAGCGGCGCAGGTCATGCGCCCAAATCTCTGCTTCCGCTCGTGAGCACGTTGCGCGTGATGATAGTAAGTCGAACTGACCATGTGAGGTCTGATCAGTAGCGTGATTTCAGCTGAGTTGTAAGGGCGCGCACAACGACTCACTAGCTGACACTAGGTGTTTTTGCAGCCCGCCTCGAGGAATGAAGCAACACAAGCGACGGAATCAAAACAAACGTACTCGTCAATGTCAGTCAATCCAACCTTGATTGAAGTTAGCGTCGAGTATTACTGACTGCACACCCACCGGTCATTTACTGGTGCTACATAGCTCCATTGGAATTCATTGAACCCCATATCCCCCGGCTATGGGCAGCACGTCTAACAGACGTGCAGATTGTCGTTGAGCTGCAAAAAGTGATTGACCGAGATAAGTATAGAGCACACAAAGTTCATCACATCAACCCACACAACGTCTGACACAATTTTTTCCTGAGTGTTCGGTGTCCTACTTGCGTCGCGGTGCCTACTTTCAGAGTTAGATTGAGCGCGGTTGTCCGGCATTCCATACAGCGCGAGGTGGCGTATGTTTCACCAAGGTGGAGTCGGTCATTTCTGGCATAGAATCATTTTCCCCTCGAATCATTTCCCCGGGTGTTGTCGAATCATTTTTTGTTCAGTGACGGACCTAACATCTTAATCGGAGCGTTGTCCATCTTTCAAGTTCCATCAAGGACTATTTCTCAGAGAAGGCGAGTTACAACACACATTGAAGTGGTCTGGACTTCAAATATACATAGAGTCTTTACCATTCGAGCGCCGTCTTGGACAGCATGAATCCCTGAGCTATCCCGACCCGAGCGACCCTACACGGTGACGCAGCCGTACAGCCGATCCTATCGGACTAAGATTTTTTCCTTCCGTGTTTATGTAACGGCCCTGCCAATGAGTGAACCAAACTTCAAGTTATTGGAGGCCTGGAGCGGAGCAGCCCAAACAACAGCAGTGGTAGTCTCCCGTAGACAATGCAGGAAGACAGTCGTTCCTTCTTTCAGGCAGCAGTGGAGGGGACACTGGATAGTCGACCGCAAGCTGGTTGAAAACATTGATGAAGCCGTCAGGGAAAAGGGAGCAATGAACTGAACCCGGCGGGCGACTCGAAAAATCCATCAATGCCAGTGCATTTTTTCCCACTGGCGGGCAGTGGCGGCCGCAGGCAGGGAACGACTCATAGCATCCAGTTGGTGGGCAAAGTGACGCTAGTGATTCTTGGTATGGAGTATGATTCAGCAATTTCAGAACTCCATTGGGATTCCCTTCATGCCAAGATACTCATTTGTCAACAATCAGGAAGAACATGTGACTGCGTGAGGTTCTAGGTGACCCAAGAAGCTTAATATTCTCGTCTGGGGTGTAGCAGGAATCTGTCAAGCCGCGTGCACCAACGCTGCGGCCCTCTTTGCCTGTAGATTATTCCTGGGCATGTGCGAAGGTTCCACTGGCAGCACGACAGGATTGGTTATCCTCGCTTACATCTTCTACACGCGCATGGAACAGACATCATGGTTGGGGAGTAACGTGAGTATACTGTACGTCTCCTCATCGAAAGTGCCAAGGAGTACTAGATTTGATGATGGGACAGGTAGGAGGATCAGATTCTATCTACGTGAAGTGCTAATTCCTGTCACATCATCGGCTTCATTAATTTTTGGGTGTCTGCAGATTAAAGCGAGTGGATTCGCTCCCCGGCAATGGTGCGGGATATAGTTGAAATATATGTCGAGGGGAACTGGCGCTTGCCAAGGTTGATGTTATCGGGATCACAACACTCACTGTGGCAGTATTATCCTGGTACCTCGGCGTCCTTGATTCATGACCAAAGCTGATCACGTATTCCACAGATTCCTATTCCTCAATTCGCTAACCAATGCGTGGTTCCTCACGCCGTACGACGAGCGTGTGAAGGCGGTACTGTGGCTGAAGGTCAGAGACACATGATCGATCTGATCGATGATCGGTGTATCTATTGCTATTAATATTCTTGTATTGATGCAGTCGAAACCAAACGGGGGGTGGAGAGTAAACACTTCAAGAAGGAACAGTGCGTCAACGGTACATCTCACGACCCTCTTTTGATGTGAACGGAAGATAATCTAAGCACTCCTAGACCCAAAAACCTGGCTCTTCGCGCTTTATTCTGCTGTGTTCAGTGTCCCCAACTCGTTCACGAATCAGCGCCAGATCATCGTTTCATTTTTACTACCTGACGCTTCTCGGGTGTGTCACGAAAGATCCGTGATCATTGTGAACGTCTGGACCGGCGCGTCGCTCGCTGCCAGGATTCCAAACGGCCGTGCGTACATCGAAGCAATGTACTACATTTTGGCTCTCGTTGGGGTATTGATCCAGTTTTTACCCTGGAGCAATCAAATTGGGTTACTGTTTGGGATCTGGCTCGTCGACTTGAAGGCTAGCGGGATATTGTCCTGGCTGACCAACTTGACGGCAGGACACACCAAGAGCCTGCACCCTATTATTTGATCATCTCTTTGCGTACCTTGCTTACCCAGGCTGTTTGTTAATTATGACGAATTGACAGCCTATGACAGGGTTTGCAGCTCACGACGAACGCGATCATGCTCATGGTCCACTTTATCGGAAATGAAATGCGGTGGCCCCAGTCTAAATATAAGCCGAGGTGCATCCTTGTGTTTCTTTTCCTTTCCCCATTCCCTGCTCGCGTTGTTCATAACACTCATGTGTATGCAGAAACCACGTCCCTCATCGGTACATATCTGCTTCATCGTTTGTCCGTTCTGACAGAATCGTGATTTCAGATACGTGATGTAGTGGGTGCGCAACAAGGCAAACCCCACGGTGGTGGGTGACAGCTGATAGTGGCACTTGGTAAATCCATACATACGACCATTCATGCATTTGCCCAACGTCCGTCGGAGTCTCTTTCATCAGGACAAATTATGTCTTCAAGAGAATCAGTACTCATAATCGCATACCACTAACACATAAAATGGGTGCGCAACTGCCTATGCCCGAGAGGGCGATACCAACATCCCTTACAAAATTATTTTATAAGATCTAACGACCGCATCCATGCTCAAGCTCACCTCAGTCCACTCGGATGTAACGTACGCCGCGTAAACCTTGATCAGAAGCCCTCAATGTACCAAGGGATGCGCACATAGGCGTACACACATGTCATTGTCCGCTGCAGCGCGGGCATACTTACTCACTCCGACCCGGTTGGATATTTCGGTGACAGACGGGCATAAGTATAGATAGTTGTGGAAAATTTTCTATCATGATTGGGAGCGTGACACACGAGCACTTACAACTGGTGCACTGTATCCTCGGAGCTGAGAACTTTTGGCCTGGTTACTATTTTGACGGATCATGTTTTCTTGCGAAACACGAAGTCCGCAAGGGGTTCCAACTTGTAAGTGAACATTTCGCCCGCGACTCGTGAGAGGATTCAGATGCTGACTTGGTCGTGCGGTGCCTGGGCGGTGGTACTACTGTAAGTAGTCAAATAGTAATGGCACCGGTCCGTCGGCTTATGTAATCACTTTGAGTCCTCGGCGGTCTCATAGCGGCCACGTCGATGAGAACGACGCTTTCTCAGTTCCATCGACATGCCTGCAGGCAACGGAATTCCGAAAGACCACCCAGCAATTTTATTTTTCACCAAACGCGACCCCAAGGCTGAAATCTATGTCACCCACATCGATACCACCAGCGCATCCAAAAGAAAGTTAGTACGGCGACTCGCATCTACCGATCGCACAGATTCTGGCTTGACTGACGTCCGGACTTTCCTAGGCGCCACTTTCTAATGCAACTTGGGATGAACGTGCTCTGGTCCATTCTCCTCGCAAGGCGGACTTACCGTGGCTTGTCTCGTTACGGCGTTTGGTTTGCCGTTGGGAAACTGGTGCCAAGGTGGAGCGCGACCGCACCTGCCTTCGATATGTCCCTCCTCGGCAATATCGTCCTGGACCTCGTCATCTTCATGGTTCTCATCCCCGTCGTGAACGAATTTGTTTGTGGTGCCGCCCTTCTGCGGTTCCGCCACGGATTCCCTCGGGAAGAAATCGTATTCCGTAAGCCGAGCGAGTCAACTGTAACAAACGTCCTTGTGGAGGCTTCGGAGAAGAGAGACGACATGATGAAGGATCTTCTTCGTCGTGCGGTTGACCCCGAGGAGATGAAGCGTGCACTGTTTGGTCTACCATGGGAAGATTGGGCTTATGACTATAGTGCCATGACAGAAGCTCACGAATTAGACAAGAATGGTATCATCGACGCAAAGACATGGGAACTCTGCATATGGATGAAGATGAATGGCGAATGGACTGTTGTCGAAGAGCGAAAGGAGGTCGATATTCAAAACCAGAAGGGCATGATGGACAAAATGAGGGTATGATTCTTGGCAAGGATCGATTGTCCTTTTTACCGCTCACCGTCCATGCTATTATTACAGGTCCGCTTGCAAGCCATGGATAAACTACATGTGTTCCGACAAATGATGGAGGTCATCCAGGTGAAGACCATGACCAAAGACGGCAAACCGCTGCCGGTGACGGAGGAGGTCGATGCGATCATCGCGGATATTTTCAAGCGCAACGACGTCGATTTCGCGAAGTTGACCAGCGAATTGGGTCAGGATGCTTCGCCCTCCACACGGTTTTCTAACCGCTCAAAGAAGCGCGATTGATCGGGTGCACTACATGGCAACAAGTTTCAACGTTTTTTTCAACTCGCTCTTGTGCCTTTACCCGCCCAGGCCCCAGGGCCGTATCTAGAACCCGGGTGTCATCGTTCGCACTCCACGTCTGTAAATTATAGAGTGCAGGTGATGATGATGATGAATTAACTGGGGATAAAGTGTCCTGCCGAATGGTTTGACGTTGATACCACCTGCTGTCTTGTGACCGTTTGTTATCTCCCTGCGATATTTTTTTGACTTGGACTCCCTTTCTGGTCAAGTTTCTTCACACGCGGAACGATCTCGTTATCTTCTCCGGGTACCTCTTTCTCGTTATGGATCCTCCACTTAAAAGCAGCAGTTAGAAACACGTCGGGGTGTTTTGAACGCACCCGTGGCATGATGACCAGGTCTCGTGCTTTTTCCAACGATGCTTCGTTCGACACGCAGGACGAGAAGCAGATACATCAGCACGAACACCATGCGCATGCGGTATCGACCAAGGAGGTAGACACTGGTGCACAACTCGTGGCTGGTTTGTCCTCCGAGCTGGATCCCGCAGAGTCAGCGCGCGTCAGGTGAATAACAGCGACCGGCTCTCATCATCATTCATTTTCCACTGACTCGGAGCGTTCGCACAGGAAAAAGATTGATTATCACATCCTTCCGATGATGTGCAGTGAGTTTCTATTACCTCATTCAAAGCGGTCGAGGTTTAACAAAATAAAAACTTGTTGTACAGCGCTCTATTGGTATGCAGACGTATTCTGTTGACTGCCTCAGTTTTCCTGATGCTTCCTTGGGATGATGCAGGGTGCAGTTCATGGACAAGACGACGCTGGGGAGTGCGGCAATTCTTGGTATAGAGTGAGATAATCTATGATATCGGAAGTCGATGATTCCTCTCACAACTGATAGCCAAGGTGCTCACCTGTCAACCAATCAGTAAGAGCTTGTCATCGCGTGAGATCTCGGAAGTTTTGATAAGCGTTTCACAGGTACAATTGGTACTGGATCAATATTTCCCGATAACCATCTCGCACATGTCTAACCGTCAGCTCTGTTTTTGATCACTCAGGCTCGGGACGATATTTTACCTCAGTTACTTGGTGTTTGAATACCCTCAGAACCTTGCCCTTCAGCGGTTCCCGGTTGGAAGATGGATGAGGCAAGTTGATCGTCTGTGTAACCGTACCATCCGTCGCTCACTGCGCACAGCCTTAATATCCTCGTATGGGCTGTAGCATTAATCTGCCAAGCCGCCTCCACCAACTTTGCAGGCCTCTTCGTCTGCAGACTGTTCCTGGGCATGTGCGAGGGTTCGATCACAGCCGGATTCATGATCGTCAGCTCCATGTTCTACACACGCAACGAACAGACGTTGCGGGTTGGATACTGGTGTGAGTACTACGTCTCCTTACTGGCTTACTAGTAGGTCACTGCGATTTGTACTAACAGGAAATTAGTCTTGATGAATGGGACAGGTATGAGGACGGATTTGGTCCGCGTGCAGTGCTGATTGGGACCACAGCACAAATTATCTCCGGCTTCATCAGCTTCGGATCACTACACATCAAAACGCCCAGGTTTGCTCCCTGGCAATGGTGCGCGCGTTGTCTGCAGTCACATGCTGTGGGGGAACTGACAGTTGACAAGGTTGATGGTCATTACAGGGATCATAACGCTCATTGTGGCAGTATTTTACTGGTACTTTGGCCTGCTTGACTCGTAACCGTGGCTGATCATGTCTTCTGCAGGTTCCTCTTCCCCGACTCTCCTACCAACGCATGGTTCCTCACTCCCAGTGAGCGTGCGACGGCGGTCCAGCGGCTGAAGGTGGGAAACAAGAATAGTGTATCCACCCTCATTCTCGTATTGATTCAACCCTAGGAAAACCAAACGGGGGTGGAGAATAAGCGCTTCAAGAAGGAACAGTGAGTCTTCGTGCCTTCCAATGCCCTCTTTTTGGTGTTGATAAAGGAACGCAGGATGATAGAGGCCCTCCTAGATCCTAAAACATGGCTCTTCGCGCTCTTCTCCGCTTTGGACAACATCCCCAATTCACTTACGAACCAGCGCCAGATCATTGTCTCGTCCTTTGGGTTTTCTTACCTCAACACGACGCTTCTCGGCTGCGTCGACGGGTTGATCGAAATCGTGACCATCTGGACGGGCGTGACGATAGCAGCCCGGATTCCGAACGGCCGAGCCTACGTCGGCGTGGTATATTTTATCCCGTCGATCATCGGGGTGTTTATGATCGAGTTCTTGCCGTGGAGCAATCAGGTCGGGTTGCTGTTTGGGATTTGGCTCGTCGATATCGGGGTGACTGGATTCGTACTGTCGTTGTCCTGGTTAACGAGCGTGACCGCGGGACACACCAAGAGGGTTCGATTTTCCACCTTTCTTTGTATGGTGTTCGCCGTAACGACGTATACAGATCACGACCAACGCCATTATGCTCATGGCCTATTGCATCGGAAACGCGGCTGGTCCGTTCATGTGGCAATCTAAGTATAAGCCAAGGTGCGTCACTTCATCTCTTATTTATTTGCTTTCCAAACCCGAGTCGTGCTCGCATACTGTATAGGAACCACATTCCGTGGATCATCATCGGCATCTGCTATGTTTCCTGCGCGTGCTTGTTGTTGATAATCCGGTGGATATTGGCACGAGAGAACGCCCGACGGGACGCCGAGCCTGTCGTGGAGAAAGAGGAAGAGTTCTTCATCGAGAAGGACTCGGAAGACGGTGTGCGTGTACAAGTCAAGGTGGACAAGGTATGATCATCCTACACGGTGGACGTGGGTAGGGGCGAATATTGATTGTATTGACGCAATCCACTCCCACACAGGAATTCATGGATTTGACGGACCAACAGAATCGCGATTTCAGATACGTGCTCTGACGTGGACTACTAAATATGCGATACTGGTAGGATGGTGGTCACCGGTTGGAGAAGGCCGACGGCACTTGTTGTACAAATACGACCATTTAGTAGGATTGAATAGGGAGTCGGGACATTTCGAGTCGAACATGAGTATAGCACCCCCGTTACCAGATCATGATTATTGTGTCATATACCTATCCCTTACAGGCTAAGTAACTATCGGACGACTCTTGGACGCCAAAGGGTCCGGCCCTTCGTATCATATTTATCCAAATATGGATATCATTTTCAGGCAAGTTCGCCGAGCAGGACATAGTCTATCCGATTTCGACCAACAAGGGCAGACCTGGCCAATGATCCATGCGCTCCATATGTTTACTCGAAACAACCAGCTGGGGACTACCATGAGGGCCTGGACGAGGCTACTATCAGTTAAAGCGGACAAGCACCCTTTTCGATCGGCATTTCTGAAGAGTCCAATCGCTTGGCTCCATTCCCTCCTTTGAAGACGTAATCGCTTCTGGCTTGGCAGGGCAGAGTTGTCCTACTTATTACTACAGATTGACTACAGACCTCAAGTTGCGGACAAATTCAAAGTGTAGCAACATAAATTCAGGATGCCAATCTCATTAGCAGGGTCCAGATCGACACCCCAAGACTATTCAGCCTCACAAGCTCTCACCATAACGACAATCTGTAGTTCCGCCGTTTCCACTATCAGGCCCGGATACAAGCTAGTATCCCGGGCCGGTCTTACCCAATGGTATTTTTCTCTCTTCCCTTTTCTTCGATTTCTACCGGGAGTGCAGCACGCTGCCACCACTGGATCTGGGGTGATAATGAATGCGAGCCAGTTTACGTGCGATGCCCTCATTGTCTTTGGCAGAGATTCAGCTCATACATATCCTGCAGCCTGCTTCAAAATTATGAATTGTCGTGCCGGGGAACCCTTATTGGAGCTTCGATCTCTAACATCGCGTGTAAAAGCGATGGACGTGAAGAATGATCACGGTTGATTCCTGCGACTCGGAAACCTCTGACTCGATGAATGGATAGTTCCAACTGCATTTTCTCTTCTACCATTGCATGCTACCAACGGTTCCGTCGGAAGGTCTTAAACATCTCACTCAAGTATCTGTTCAAATCTCGTTTTACACTCCAGAGACTCTGCCCTGATTCGTGCTATAATCTCAGCATATTCATCAGATTCTTCGATGAATGGAAACAAATTTGTCATGGGTCTGTCGGACGAACGCTCAGGGCGAGATGAAACTTGTGTGATTGACAGGGTGACCATCACCGGTGAACTTATACAGGTTAATTTCAGAGAAGTTAAGGAAGCACGAGTTTCACTTTGCATCACGGTGTTCCGAACAGAGGAGGCCGCATCTAACTCTGCCTGTGCCTTGAATTCACCTCCAATAGGTGATTACCTAATTGATTTATGATCGAGCACGTATGTATGGAGCATTCGCAGTTTACGAGGTTTACGTCCCGTTCTGCATATGTGTCGATCTTTGACCAGCACAGGGTCGGTGACCGAATAGCATCTTGTTCTTTGGATAATACCCAATGCCCACTGGCATGCAGGCGTTTTGTGTTCAACAAGACAACGAATTATGTAATTATTTAAGTAATAAGCTCGCTCGACGCTTATGATATGCGTGTATCCCGTGTTGATTTTCTGTCGGTTCTATACTTCACATTGGGCTATGTTGTATTCTCTGTCTGAGACCGCTAAGATGTGATGGATATTTCGAGTGGCACGCTTTCCCCGGATGCGGCTTTATCGATGTTGTCGAGTCACTACTAATAGCCCCTGCTTGAGGTGACAGGTCCCGATAGTACAATCTGAGGTCCCGATATCTGCGTTGCAAAAAAAGCATTGCTTTTCATAAGTGTGCTGCGACCGAAAGGACCCTTAGTAAGTTAATAAGTTAGTTAGTTAGTTCCTATTTTCGCTCACCTCCGAGAGCTGTAACTGGAAGAATTATTAATTGCTGTCAAATGCTTCCAACGGCGGCGGCTGACAGTCTTGTCCTTTGGTTTGCTCCGATTCAATGTGCAGGATACAATAGTCTTTCGAGTGCAAGCCTCCCATAGCAGTGCGCCGTCCAAATGGGGCAAGCACGCGAGGGACAGAAGGGAAAAAAAGGGGTGCATTTACATAATGGGTACCCTGAACCTGAGCGCTCAGGGCTCGCTCCAGCAAATTGCGGTACGCGCCCAATAATTCACTCTATTAGTAACAGCATGGTCAAGCGACCCACTACCTTCTCTGCAGAAAATGCTGAGTGCTTGGGCAAAGGAACAGGGGGTCCCAGGGTGTTTGAATGTTGGTATTTCTTCCAGACCCCGGGCTATTCTGGCGGGCAAGGGGAAGCCAAAAGCTTCCACTTGAACCATAATTCGAGGATGCCTGTCCCTTCACTATCGCTGTTGCGTCACGAATCACAATTTCTCTTTCTTTGTGATACGTAGATCCGTCGGATATCACTTCAAAGTTCAATCGCCTCCCCTCTAGTTTTCTCTATTCTAGGTGAACCCTTCGTCTTTGATCTGATACATTACTGACCTTTTCCGACACGTTGTTAGGGCCTCTCGCCGCAGTCCCGGTTCCTCCAAGCCTGATAACAACGCGGTAAACCTCAGGCCTCAGGCCTCAACCTTAAAAGTTACGTACTGGAAGATTGTGATTCTAGTATTGGTGAAGCGAAAAAAAAAAGATTCGACCAACGCACTCATCTTCGCTTAGTTCTATGCAAAGCGCTTGCCCTTGGCGTAGTATAAATATGGCTGGAAGCTTTTCCATGCGGACAGCACTTTAATCAACTTGAATGGCCTATTCTGCGTCAACGTGGGGTGACAGTATGCAATCAATTACCTATGCCTATGCCTAGGTCCATTAACTCTCGTCATTCTAGTCGTTTTCGCCGTCATCGATGGCTTGGCCCTGATACTCACAATCTTTCGTCTATCTTTTCGACTCCACATACGACGATTTTGGTGGGAAGATGCATGGGCAGCTTTGGCTTTCGTCTGTGGGACGGGGTTCATCATTACCCAATATATTTCCGCTGAAACTGGCAAGTTTGTCGTTTCAGCTCCACCGAAATGCACTGACGCCTTGGCTTGGCCTTTCAGTTAGCTTCAAAACAGCGGCCATCGCCGTTTGGATGACCACTGTTTTTTCCAAGACCATGTTGTTGTTCGTAGCTCTCACCGTCTTGACGAATGTTTCATCATGCTCAATTTACGATGTTTTGGTTTAGCGCGGTTCGCATGAGTATTCTCTACTCCACCATCCGAATTATCCCACAATGCTCATCTACTCGTACCGTCGCACGGATCGTTGGAATCGTTTTCGTTCTTTTCTGGGCAGCCTCGATTATTCTGAAGGATGCAACTTGCAAGTTTGTTAATACGGCAAAGCTGATGTCAGCGGGCGGGAGAACACCGTTGAAGTGTACCCTTCTGGAACTAATAACCATCTATCAAGTGACCAGTAAGTTATTGGTATATATACCATCATTTCAGCGGCACCTCACCCCTTCTATAGCCGATTGGATATCAGATGTAATCCTGGTGACCCTTCCGCTCAAACTTCTCTGGAGGGTCAAACTACCTCGACGACAGCGTCGAATGATTTTGACCTTGTTTACCTCCAGTGCCGTCGTGTCGATATTCTCATTAGTACATAATGTTCTTCAACTATTCCCACAGTATGTATTCCACTATACATTGACCTATAACTTGGAGGTATGCAACTTCTTCACAGCTTTTTTAAACGACTAATTCAAATTGTGCAGATGATGTTCTCATTGTTCGTATGCAATCTGCTCGTCGTGGTCACATGCCTGTACCGGACAATCCGCAGATCACGAGATGGATCAGACTCCTCTGAGTTAGAAGATTCGTCTGAAGATGGCGATGACTTTACCACTCGTAACCCCGCAAGGAGGACTACAGTGACCGAAGCCCTCACCACGGTGGACTTGGACATGGCTTATAGTGGTGTTACCAGTGGTGTCTCGTCCTCATCATCCTCTCATTCTGTCGCTGGGGGGAAAAAGTAGCGATACTGGAGATCTCAACTAACATACGACGTTGATGTTCGGCTTACTTTTGTCATATAGCCTTGGTCACCTTATGGTATTTATTTTTATTAGTCCGTTGTAAACTTCTGTCAACATGGCCTGAAAACTCGCTCCATGCGGACGGATTCTATTGCTGGAATGAGGACTCAACTAGTAGCAAGCAGACGGGAAAGCGTGTGCCTCTGAGTCCCTAGTGGTCGAGGAACCTCACGTGCTACGGCTTCCTCAGCCGGAACTTCGCGTCCGTTCGACTCGGCATTTCGTCTGCTAAACTGCCGTTATCATAGTCTCCATGGGCCACATGAAACCCCCGGAAGGAGGGTAGTCACCTTCTGGGACTAATGGCTTTTCCCAGTCGTCCCTTCAAGTTACCGCTATGACAAGGTCTCGTCCTTTCCGATGGCCTGCTTTGGCTGACTCGCAGGACGAGAAGCGAATTCGAGAGCCATACGCAGGCGATGTTGACTAAGGAGGTGGACACAAGTGCACATCTCGTGGCTCGCATCACCTTCGAACTGGATCTCGCAGAGGCAGCGCGCCGTGTCAGGTTCGCACCGTGAAGCAGGAAACAAATTGATTGTCACACTCTCCCGATAATGTGTGGTGTCACAGTGTCATTGTCGTGTTTTAACCAACATAGACTCCTAGGCGCTTCAAACTAAATAGGTCCTCGTTTGCAGGATAATGGCGGGAACTGAGAAACGATGTGATACGAACTTGAACAGACACAACTCGAATACACTTACAGTATCATCGTTACTGAACGATCGGTCTAGCGTGCCATGTACAAGTCAAAAATTAGACTCATTGACAACCGTGACAACATCCAGAGATCCTCACAATCGCCGTGATATGATTCTTTGATGATGCATGATCGATGATCGATTGATCGAGCCCAAAATGCATGCTGTCTTTCTGGTGATTATTATGTAATTCGGATCATCCGTTTGGTCCGGGCTCTCCACTTTACTTTCATTCCCAAGTCCCTACTACTCATCACGAAGAGCCCATACATTTTTCCCAGTAAGTACTGATGGAAATGTGGAGTATATTTCCTGGAAGCAATCCTCCAGGCCGCAGATATCGATGATCCTTCACCTCACCATCACCCCACCAAAGTATTAAAGAGTCCTTCAAGGAGCCAAAGCCCAAGTTTCAGGGCGTTTCCCGTGGATACAGAAGAGCTGGGGTACCAGGAAACACCGTTGGATCAGGCGCACTGCCTGGTATGCCATCGTTGCCTTCAGCTGCCAGCGGGAGTATGTATACAGGTTATCGGGACTCGTACCTCTGCGTATGTTGTAGCGGACAGCCTTGATGTCGCCACCTACAGCGGCAGCAGCAGCACCGAGGTAAAACATGAAAGCCACTGCGAGCGGGATGACGACGTGCATATGTGGAGATGATCCGGTGAGGAATCTGAGTGCGGTGCGTTCAGAGAAGAGATTCCTAACGTTTTCCCGCTAAGAGGGTTTATGTAAACAACGCTGGGGAGTCGTGTTTGGCTTTTATGTGAAGCCCTTCCAGCGAGACAAGGCAGCTCTGCCGTCATGAGACGGTTCCGTCTCCTTCGAATGTTCTTACGGCACAAGTTGCTTGATTGATGCGGTTATCGGTTTACCTATCATCGCACTTCTTCCCCTTTTGCGCGCCCTATTTTTGTCAACGTCCTTTCTCAAGAAATACTCATCCATTGGCAGGGTATTGATAACGAGAGCAGAGAAACCAATATGATGCCAAAAAAACAAGTGGAATGCAATGTTGTGATCATCATTAGCAGAACTTGACACCAGCTGTAGAGTGTAGTATAAGTTTTTCAAAATGTAAACTAAGTGACAAAATGATCTGCGGACTCGGAGTCAGGCTATCGTTTGTGTATTGTTGTGTTAGTTTTTTTGCTGGTTGAAGCTGGCGCTGAAGTCTCGTCTATCGGAACCTTATATATCCTCTTACGAAACTTCTCGCTCTTATATCAGTACGCCGATGCTGGCCAACACTCAACCATCCAGTCGAGCAGGGCCATACATGATGGCGTTCGATGACCATCGGTGCGGAGACGCAATACTTTTGACATAACCGTTCACTGCGTGAATTGAACAGGATTGGCACAAGCCTAAGGTCACATCGCAACAGTGGGTGATCAGTGAAGGATTCTTACCTTATCTCCATTTCCTGTGGTTATGGCATTGACGAAATGTTGCACCGCAGAAATCATATCACCTTGAACGGTAGCCAGTGCCCCGGGTGACCCGGAAGAATGACACTGGCATATGTCATCTCGTCATCCGGCGATTCCCCCTTTAAGAGGTAGCTTCAGTTGACGGAGCTAGAGGATGAGATGAAAGCACAAGCATCGACGAGTCACAGCCCGAGAAATGAAAATTCAAGCCATTACTAACATGAACTGTGGGCAGTTGTGAAAAGGAAGGCTTGCTCCGTTAGTGAGCAACTTCCCAATCGCTCTGGAACCAATTTGACCATTTCATCTATAGACGACTCTGACGAGCCACCCAAATTGGTTCACAAACAGGTTGACACCCGCAGAGGTTGCGCGCGTCAGGTTTGCACCAACCGATCCTTCCATTGTCGTCCTTCACTGACTTAGTAGGGGTGCCCATGCAGGAAAAAAGTACATCCTCCCGATGATGTGTGGTGGACACTGTGGCGGTGTGACATCCTCTGTAGTTCTAACGAGCGTTTCACAGGTTCAATTGGTATTGATGATCGAAATTCCCCGATACTCAGGCTCGGGACAATATTTTATATCAGCTATTCGGTGTTTGAATACCCTCTCTGAGAATCTTGTTCTTCTGCGGTTCCCTGTTGGAAGATGGCTGAGGCGAGTGGTGCGATCATCTGGCTTCACCTTCATTACTGACCAACCTTGATATCCTCGTCTGGGGTATAGTAGCACTAATCGGTCAAGCCGCGTGTACCAACTTTGCAGGCCTCTTTGTTTGCAGACTATTCCTAGGCATGTGATAGGGTTCCATCACCGTGGGCGGGATTCATGATCGTTAGCTCCATGTTCTACACGCGCAGGGAACAGAGGTTGCGGGTCGGGTACTTGTGTGAGTACGTCTCCTGACCGGTTGTTGTAATTTGTGCTTGTGGATAGTGTTGTGGGAGAACTGACGGTTACAGGTTGATGGTCATTATTGGGATCATAACGCTCGCCTTGGCAGTTCTCTACTGTTACTTCAACATCCTTGACTCGCAGCCATGACTGGTCATGTATTCAACAGGTTCCTCTTGATTCTCTAATCAACGCATGGTTTCTCACACCGAATGAGCGTATGATGACAGTCCGGCGGCTGAAGGTCGGAGAGACACAATCAGTGTATCTACCACCGTTTTTTGTGTCACTCTATAATCACTCTAGGGAAATCAAACGGGGGTGGAGAATAAGCACTTCAAGAGGGAACAGTACTAGTGCGTGTTCGGGCTTTCATGATCTACTTTAACGAAAGAACGCAGGATGATCGAAGGGCTCTTAGACCCGAGAGTATGGCTCTAATTCAACTTTGGACGACGTCGCAAACTCCCTCAGGACTCAGCGGCAGATCATCATTTCGTCCTTGACACGACACTTCTCGGATGTATGGAAGGACTGATCGTTGTCATTATCATCTGATCAGGCACGACGCTTGCGACCTGGATTCCAAACGGACGTGCCTATGTTGGCGCAATGTACTATGTTTCTGCTCTCGCCGGCGTGTTCCTGATCCAGCCTTTGCCCTGGAGGAATCAGATTGGGCTCCCCTTTGCAACTTGGCCCGTCGACGTGAGGGCCGCCGCATTTGTCTTGTCCTTGGCCTGGCTTACCAACGCCATGGCGGGACACACCAAGAGGGTTCGTCCGCCAGCTTTCATTCTGTCTTCGCCTCTCTGACGTAGGCCTTTGGCCTCGATACTATCACCGTTGTACTAGATCATGTCGAACGCGATCATGCTCATGGCCTAGCACTGCATCGGAAATGCGGTGGGTCCGTTCATGTGGCAGTCCAAGTATAAGCCGAGGTGCGTCGTTTCATTCCGTCCCTTTTCCCCCTTCGTCCTCTTTCTCTTTCTCTCTCTCTGAACTGTATTATCATGCTATGTCGCATGCCTGTGGATGTTTCCACGGGAGAATGTTAGACGTGATGCTGAGTCTATGGTGGTGGAAGACTTCATCGAGAAGGAGTCGGGAGGCGGGAAGTGTGTGCAGGTCAGGTGGGCAAGGTACGTTGGTCGTGGTCGTGTATCGGGCACATACTCACTGGATTTGACGGACCGACAGAATCGCGATTTCAGATACATGCCGTTATAGGAAATTCGGTGAACACGGAAAGCAAATGTTCCCTAGAACAGGTGACTCGGATTGGTGTGCAACGCTCACAGGCATAAAAGGCTAGAGTATACATTCGAGGGACATGGATATTATGATCGGATGGCTGAGGGATGTAAAGCTCCTGAAAGTGGTTTTTCTAAACATCCCTGGATTGGTTCTTCATTTTAACAGTCTCGGTCTTCATTTTCGCCAGATAAGAACGGGAATGTGATTGGTGTTGAGTAATGGAATCAAATTTTTCCCAATGAGTGTGCCACGAGGCGGCAAAGAACCCGATCTCGCCAGTCCAAGCTCGGACGAAGTGCGGTTATGAATCTAAATGAAAACGTCCTGTGGAGTATAACTTATCTGAAAAGCGCAGGATCTCTAACAATTCCCCCACCTCTGAATGGCCTCTGAATCACCAGTGAGGTCAGTCGCTCCATTGTCTGCACGAAGCAAGCATTCCCCTAACGATCATACTCGAACGGGATGACCTAAAAAGCGGCGTCGAAGGCTTGCTAGCAGTCCTGGCTGGGCCGAAAAATATCAGCCTCACAGGTTCCACATTCCTCGTATACGTCGTGCCGCCCCTCGCATGTCAGTACTTGATGGGAGTCCTAGTACAGCTTGAGGGAATGGGCATATACCGCTTGGCGCTCTTGCCTACTCTTGTGTGGTTTTCCTGGCGCGCGACGTTCGTGGACATGTCTGGAGGCGATGTGACCAAGATCCAGGCGAACAGCACCCTCGTCGTGCGTGTCTCTCGTTTCTGAGTGTTTCTTGACAGGAACATTCCCCTAGACCCTGATGTGTTTGGTTGCGACGCGCTGCGCCGTGTGGGCATTTGCACCAGTGCGTTATCGACGTCTTCGCGAAGGTCCAGAGTTTGCTCGTCGAAACCCGGAGTCTTATACCGACGAAGGAATCTATGCCGCGTGCCGGAACACCTGGGATCTCATGGTGAACGCTCGGGGCGTTGGATGGAACTGGCCGCGCGGTCTGGTCGTCCGCAAGCCCGGCTTCGACGTCGACGAGTGTATCCCCATCTTCCTCCTATCATCCGCTGCCTCTGCTGCGTTGCACGCCCTCGCGTTCGACGCGTGTGTGCAATCCATCCGCATCCTATCCCCGGACACCTTCGGCTCCGCCAATGGTGGCCCCCTGTTTGACGGCGCGCTCCCGCCTGTTCACGAGTACGCCCGAGCGCTGTTTGTGACTGCTCTCGGTGGAGCCTCGGCGTACTGTGGCGTGCAGTACTGCTACGACCTGCTCGCGATCATGGGTGTCGTCGTGTTTCGCCAGCGCCCGTCGCACTGGCCACCCGCATTCGACACACCGTGGCGCGCGACGTCGTTGGGCGAGCTCTGGGGCCAGCGATTCCACCAATTCCTACGCGAGACTGTCTTGACGCTGGGCGCTCAGCCAATGGCGGGCATGTTCGGAGGTCGTGGGAGCGCAGTGGGACGGGCTGCGGGCCTACTCGGTGCGTTCTTGGTCTCGGGCGCGATTCACGACATCGAGCTGCGGTCGTCTGGGCGGGACTGTAACGCGCTCGTCGTCGTCGGATTCTGGGTTATGAATGGCGTGGGGGTGGTTCTTGAGCGGGTGTGGGAGGGGGTGACGGGGAAACGGGTGGGCGGGATCTGGGGGCGGGTATGGATGGTGGGGTGGTTGGCGCTCTGGGGGGTTCCTACGGTGAACGAATATGCCAAGGTTGGGAGGTTCGCTGCGTTGAGTTTGCCTGGTGGATTGGAGCCGTCACTTGCTGTTGTGGCTGCATTCGTTCATTGATCCGAATAGATGTTGTATAGAAAGTGAAAAAAACGTGTATTTAGATTTAATTTATTTGTTCGTGACGTAGCAACCAACGACCATGCGATAACTATCTCCACCTCAAGACCGAAGGACATGAGGCAGATGCAGCCACCAAATTAAGTGCGGTGTCTAGACGCTTCCTCACTACTACCCACAACGGTCATCTCACAGATGGCCACCTGGCAAACAAGGTCAGTTCCCTCTCCGTTCATCATCAAGAACTCGACCTCATCATGGTCACCCAAAGCCTTGATGGCGTGTTTTCAATGTCGCGAAAAATCAACCCTACCGGGCACATTCTTCTTACATGCATCCTGCCGCCTTTCGTTTCCCAATACCTTATGGGAGTATTGGTCCAGCTCGAGGGAACGCGTTTCTATCGCCTTGCACTCTTTCCAATAGCCCTATGGCTGGCGTGGCGCGCTGCATTTGTCGACTTGTCTGGAGGAGATCCCAAACAGAGTCAGATGAACACCATCCTCATGGTCAGTAGACTGATCCAGCACCCTTTAATCTCAACATAATCTATCATAGACCCATATGTGGTCGCTCGCGATGCGCACCATAGTTTGGGCCGTTGCACAACAGCCTTTTCGACCTCAAAGTACTTCGAACAAATCAGATAATCAGAGCGTTTACACTGCAATGTGGAACTCATGGGACTTGATGTTCAACGCTAGAGGGATCGGTTGGAACTGGCCGCGAGGACTCGTCGTCCCCAAGCCAGCGTTTGAAACAGATTCTCGATTCCTCTTCGTACTGTGGTCCGCAGTCCAAGGAGCCTTTTACGCCTTTTGCTTAGACGCATGCCTTCAGATCATGCGCGTTTTGTCTCCGGACTCGTTTGGCTCACTCAACGGCGGCTCTCTGTTCGACCACACCCTCCCGCCCCTCCTAGAGTTGCTCCGATCTGTATTCGTTTCATTCCTGGCCGCCCTTCTGACCTACTCTGCGATACAGTGGGGATACCAGCTCATGGCGATCGTGATGGTCACCGTCTTCCAGCAACGACCCTCACATTGGCCACCCCTCTTCGACTCTCCGTGGTTGTCGACTTCCTTGACCGAACTCTGGGGCAGGCGCTGGCATCAGATGATGCGCGAGCTGCTCGTCACGCTCGGTATCAGGCCGTTCAACTACCTCTTTGGGCGACTGGCAGGCCCACTCGGGGCCTTCCTTGTCTCTGGCATCTTCCACGACATCGAGCTTCGATCGCTCGGGCGGGGTGGGCATTCGGTCAAGGTGATCGCGTTCTGGGTGATGAACGCCGTCGGGGTCGTGTTGGAGCATGTGTGGAGAAGGAAGACGGGGAGACGGGTGGGCGGGGTGTGGGGGCGGATCTGGACGTTTGGGTGGCTCGCTCTTTGGGGGGTGCCCTTGGTGGACGAGTGGGCCAAGGCTGGTCGGTTTGGGACGTTGAGTTTGCCGGGCGGGATCGAGCCGTCGCGGGCGCTAGTGGTGTTCGTGCGGCGATGGTTGTTTGGATGGTGAAAACTCGAATAGTGTTATTAGTTAGTTTTTGGTTGTCCAAAGTAAGAATTTCTTGTACGCGACGACGACGACCACAAAGATTCGGTCGTCAATGGCCAACCCGAGTTTTCTTCCGACCTTGTCTCAGTCAGACGTTGTCCAAGCTGCTCAGGTAAACCAAAAAAACGATCTGCAAAAATACCTTGGCCTCATCACGTCGTACTAGCTCATACAACAAGCGTACTCCCCAGCCAGCGCCGGCTCTTCGGACACACAACGTCGTCTCCAACAAGAACTATTCGACATCCAAAAACGATACGAGGCATGGGGTCTGGTCATTCCCTTCCTGAACAACGACGACGCCAACGTCCAATTCTTTGGTGCCCACACCGTCCAGGTCAAAATCGCCCGGGATTGGTGAGTCATTCATCGTGCACGGCGGAGACCCTCCATTTGACCCAACGCTAGGGACACATTCCCCTCCGACAATGCCACCTGCCTACGCGATTTGGTGCTCGAACTCACATCCCATTCCATCGCGTCCGGAAAGAGCAAGGTCATCCTTCGCAAGCTATTCGTCGCGGTAAGGACACTACCTCTTCCATCCCCGTACCCATCCGCCCGTCTGGCTGATGAGCGCCTCCTTAGATTGCGTCGCTGGCGTTGAAGATTGCCCCAGGTTCTCCGTCGATATGGCCAGATTGGATCGTGTCGACCGTCGAATTCCTGTCTAGTCGCGGAACACCAACCGAAATTTTGCTCGATTTCTTGTCCATCGTCGCGGAGGAGGTTGAGACGGCAGACCTGATCGGCGCGAGCAAGTGAGGATCCCGCACTTTTTCTTCCCTCCACGCGCGCCAGACCGACACCCCGACTCAGGATGCAGATGCAACAGACGCTCCTTGACGCTGCACCCCTCGTCGTACGGGCTGTGGTGACAATCATTACGCAACCTCGACATCAAACGCGCGTGCGTGAACTGGACTCGGCCCTCAAGTGTCTGCAAGCGTGGATGTCTGTGCTTCGCGGAAAGTCAGTCTCGCTTCGCCGATACCGTGTTGACTGGTTGACGAGATTATGACAGTGATATCACGCCGCTCATCCCGATGCTAATCTCGCTGTTGAACCCTCCGACTCCCGAGACGGACATCGACCCCGAGGTTTTCTCTCCGGCCTCGGATGCGCTGCAGGAAATCATGACGCGGTCCTCGTTATCTGGTGGTGCGGGCGCTAACTCGCTCACGCTTCCACTGCTCGTCTGGATTGACACATGGGGTCCTCCAATCCTTCAGTCCAGTGTATCATGTGCGTTTACTTGTTCTCTTTAACACCACGCGGCTCATGGCATTCGCAGCCGGAGAGGCCTCTCAGCTTTCTCACTCGCTCTGCAAACTAATCGTCACCCTCGGCGACCACTCGAATACGTACTTTGCTGCCAACATCACCTCGCCACTGCCGGTAGCGGGATCTCCCCTCACGCGATCACAGCTTGTTCAGAGTTTCCTTCGATTGTTGCTCGGTTACACTGGCTTGCCTGGTCACTTTGGCGTAGACGAAGAGGAGAGCGAGATGACGCTCGGGTTTTGGTATCTCTTCCAGGAATCGCTCTGGAGCGTGGAGTATGACGAGACGGATGACGAGGGAAGTAGCACGCCACCTGCGGACGTGGAAGAGAGTAATAGGTTGGCGCTGGTGAATGCCGTGTATGTCGAACTCGTGAGGATATTGAGGAACAAGGTTGCGTGGCCACCGCTGAGCGTATTGAGCAACTGGCCAAAAGGTGGGTCACTTGAGATGGTGACGTGAAGACCTAGACTAACGATGGTTCCATACGTGCGTAGATCAAGTCGACAAGTTTCAGGTGTCAGTGCTGTCTCCCTTTATACGCGGGAGAACCTACTCATAAATTTCAGATATCGGAGAGACGTCGGCGATACGCTCATCAACGCGTAGGTATACGGTATCGGCACAGTCGGGCCAAGTTGACGGTTCCCAGATATTACATCCTCCGAAATGACATGATGGGCTACTATTTGAATGATATCGAAGAACGTCTAGCGAACAGACCTGAATCCAGTGGATGGGAGGTACGGCATTCCACTTGTTTTCTCGTCTACATGAAATCCACCCTTTATTCGCTTAGCAAATAGAGGCTACGTTGCATTGCGTCATGTCTGTTCAAGAGGCGATTCCTCTCGAAGACAATCCATTCCTTGCTCGACTGTTTGGACCAGACGTACTCGGACGTCTACCAACCACGGGCCAAGACAGGGTACGACGTACCGCACTCAGTCTCACCGGTGAGGCATGCTTGAATTCGTGTCATGGATCGGGACTGACGAAACCCCTCTCTGTCCGAAAGGTACGTATGCGTCGTGGTTTACTACACAATCTATCACAAGCACACACCCGTCATCCCCCTCTCTTCTGATGAGCGCTATTTCGTATGTCGTGGCTGCTCTTCCTGAACCGTCGCTGTGTCTACCGGCTGCAAATGCGCTTCGGGATCTCTGCGATTCCAATCGAAGCGCCCTGGCGCCGCACATTGGCGCGTTTGCAGAGTTGCACGCTGGGTTGACTGGCATACCTGTGAGTGATACTAGGATCATGTACGTCGCCATCTGATGGACCTCAGGACACGGAGAGGAGCAAGGTTTTACAGTCGATAGCGAGCGTCATTCAAGCGCTGCCGCCTGAAGAGGAGATCCCACCCGTACTTGCGATCGTGAGCCCCGTTGTTGAGAAGCTCGAACAAGCTTTGCAGTCGTCCTCGCGGGTAAGTGTTCGCGGGACGTTTTCATTGGTGGAGGCCGTTAAAGATGACTTTTAGCTCCCAGAGGAAGCGCGCGCCGTTGCCATTGTCCAGCTCCAAACGCTGTCGGGCGTAGCCAAGGGGCTCACCCGTACCGCAGATTCACTGCTCATCATCGACGAATCGCCCTCGGAGCGAGCGGAAGCGGAACGTTTGCGGCGGGCTCGCGACGATTACAGGGTTGTCAAACTTCGGGAAAGCTTGTTCACGGCAGTGAGGAGCGCATTCGAGCTGTGGTCGACAGACGCGAGTATGTCGGATGTGAGTCTTTTTTTCGTGAGATGTAGATGAGAAGGCGGTCTGACACAACGATGCAGGCACTCAGCGAGTTCCTGCGCTCCATCACTTCCTTGCCGAGTGACACCACGTTGCTGTCTCTCCCGCCAGGTCCGCTGTTGGAGCTGATATGCATCGCGTCGCAGAGGCAGCTGACCGCGGTGTGGCTCTCGCTTGCGAACATGCTCGTCATCCAGCTGGACCCGCCGATGATGTTTACGATTTCGACGCTCAAGTCACCGCCGAGCGTGGAGGGGATGACGGTCGTATCGAATGTTTTGCCCGTTTTGCTGCAGACGGCGTTGTCGATGCTCGGCCAACCAGGCGCCATGGAATCTGTGAGTGAGGGATGTGTTTATTATAAATGGATGACGAACATGCGCGATTCAGAATCCAGACATTGTGCAGGCCTTCTTTAGCTGCTTGGACGGCGTGAGTCTATACTTTTGGTCGGACGTTGATAAGATATATTAAAGTATGCACAGGTTGCCAAACATTTCGTGGCGGTATTCTACAATCTACCTCCTGGAGCCCTCGACGCACTGATGCAATGCGCTGTGGGCTCGTTGTCGCTGCAAGAGCGGTATTCGCTGGTCGCTACATGCACGTTCCTGGTGCGTCATAGCGTCACGAGTTTAACAATATATACATTTTCATTCTAGGAAACGCTCATCCGACGTACCGCGGGGAGCGACGACCTCGGAGAAGCAGGCACGATCTTGTTTCAGATGCACGGCCGGTCGATCTTGCGGGCTGTCCTGACCGGGTTTGCGGGGGTCGCGCCGCGGTCGGCGACGCAGAATCTGATCGAGCTGTTGTCGACGATGGTGTCCAAGTATCCGTCGGAGACGCGGGGGTGGATGAACGAGATCTTGTTTGATGTGTGTATCAGTTTTGCTCGTGGAGTTTTGTTTGTGGTGAACGAGGTGTTTTTTTTTTTCAGGATGGGTTCGTTCGGTCTAAAGCGACGGTGGAGGCTAAGCGAGCGTTTGTCAAGGCTGTTGTTGGGTAGGTTCACGCGATTTGAAGTGTACCCGTCGTCGTGCTCACTTTCGCGTGTGCAGATCGAGGTCGCCGAAGAGGACTAGGGAGGCTGCACAGCAGTTTACGCTTATTGCGAGGGGGTTGGAGGGCACGAGTTTCGGATATGCGTCTGTTAGTATGTGAACGCTGCTCGACTTGAAGGTCGCCGTCGTCGTAGAGTGGGGACAATAGGCGAGGATGAAAAGTGTTTTTGATCGATGCGTTTATTATAGTAAAGCTCCCAATGGGTATGAGTAAAGTTCATCAACTGGCTTCGTGACTTGTAGACGATGAAAAGGCATGAACATGGTCTGAGGTACCTGAGCCAGGGGTGTACAGTGTATCCCGGCCTCGCCGACTCTTTCTACTATGTTCCACCAGAGGAAGGGATTTTTGACTATGGCGAGTATTGCGTTCTAGTCACGATGAGCGATGCGCGGGTAGACAACTTCGATGGCTGGAAAAAGTGTTCAAGTCGGCGGCGGCCCTGGCTAATTCAGAGAAGGAAACCAAACACTTTATCACCTCCTCGCTTGTTACGGTGTTACGCTCTCTAGCATCTTAAAACGTTCCACATTTGGTCATACTCACATGCCGTAAGACTTTGCTTGGCCGCTGCACGATCCATTCTGGCGGGCTTCATCGTTCAAATTTGTTTAGCAACACTAGCGAAGACACGGATATTGTTTTGCAGAAAACGCGAACCGTGCGACGGGGTCCCAGTCTTGAGGTATAAAAAGCTGGGCTGAGTAGGTTGGAACGGCAGGTCAATCACTTGCACTTTTCACCAGTCGTCTGTTAAGTTGCCTCCAAAATCTCTCTCGCCATGTTCTCTCGTGTCTTCGCCCTCCTTCCTCTCGCTCTCCTTGTCGTTGCCGACAGCCAGTGCGGCACCAGCCCCGTCAACTGCTGCAACTCAGTTTACAGTGTAAATTTTCGTCTTGGGTAGTCTTGCATTGCAGCTAAATGATTCGTTGGTGTTTCAGTCGAACAGCCCCGAGATCCAAGATGCCCTAAAGAGTGCTGGTTTCGGCTCGATTGGAAGTGTCCTTGCAGAACTCGATTTAGTGCTTGGCGCGCAATGTACTGGCTTCGTTGGTTCGGCTGCTGACTGCGCGCAGAACCCTATCTGCTGCGAGCAAAACTTTGATGTGAGTAGTATCAATGATTTGCGTCTCGACGTGAGATGGTTGTGACTGACTTGGGTTCTTAGACTGGCCTTTTGGGTGTTGTTTGCTCACCTGTGAGGGTCGGGTAGGCTTCTTTACGAGGGCAGATAGGTCTGGGTTGGTGGAGTGCCTCACAAGTCGGATCACCTTGAAGTAATCATGGTATTTCAGACTACTTAAGTAATTGAAATGGACTTTTGTGTGGTCTTCTTAATTGTGTGATTGCTTCGAGACTCTGTCGACCACTGGGATTCACATCCTCGCTCGAGGTACGGTTTGTTATGATTTCTACTATCAGAGATGTCATCTTGGATGTGTTCGATATAGGGCTCGGTGAAAAACTCCTTCCGAGGGTTTCGCACAGTTTAAAACTCGTCCCATCCCTCCCGGCGTTTTTGACACTAGTTAAAAACTAGTTTTTGACACGACCGTGTTTGTGCATTCTAACTATGAAATACCCTATGTAAACGTAATTTAAGGACCAGTCAACAGATTGTCCTGCAGTACCAGTGGCCAACGAGCGACTGCCAGAAGACTTGACAGTTTCGGCAACACCCGACAGAGGCTTGTCGGATAAGAGGTTGGACCTCTTGTCCGACAACCTTGCAATACTGAGATTTGCTTCTTTCTCAGCACAAAGCGAGTCACCAGAACATGCAAGGTATTCCAGATCCTGCTCGACTGCAGTATTATCACCATCCAACCAGCCAGAATCAGCATCATCTGGTATGGTTGTCACCGTACAAGTGCTCTCCGAGCCCAA
>JBBPOK010000075.1:0-85448 GCA_038091415.1 Leccinum variicolor | reverse complement strand
TTGTCTTTCTGATATATTTTAGGTGACTCTAGAATGGGTTATGATAACATTATCTAATCTAATTATCTTTTCCGACATATTTTGAGGCACATAAAATGTTGGAAACCCCGGTGTGGAAGGGAGATGAGGACGTGCCATAACAACTAAGCCGGGGGAGATCTGAGGGAGGGGAAGATACCCGAAGAAATCTGTGGGGAACTCGGAAACAAATCTCCAGTGCTACATGAATCAGCCGGGAGTCCGGGACTGACAGTGCTGGCACTATCTCGGAAAGGACTTAAGACAAGAGAGGGTCATTTGAGCGTGTGTGTTCTAAGGCAGCCGTTGAGCCCAATCAAGGGTATCTGAATCGCATGGGGTATGTCACCGTATGTATGAAGTTGACCACTGCCACTGGTGAGTGCTCGCAGCTCAGATCAATATTGCATCAAGGGTCGATGCAGCACTTGAATAGCACGCGAGGGCGTTGACGATCACGCTAGTGAAATTGCCCCGCGTGATTCCAACTCCCGGCGACGTGCCTGCCGCCCCGGGCCGCACCTGAGATCGCGTCGGAGCTGAATTCTGACTTCGCGTTTCAGCAATTCATCATTTGACTTCATTGAAGTGCCCATGATTCACATTGAACGACAGCGACAGCCTGAGGTCGAAACAAGGCATCCTCGAGCAATCTAGTCGTGTGGTCATCATGGTCTATGGTTTCTTGAACCTGAGGCTACTCATCGACGAAGTATCCATTGGACTCCAGGCCTGATTGAAAGAGCTTGACGAACACGTAGGTCTTTCAGTTACCTGAAGCCAGCAACTCTCGACGCCGGGTCATCATGGGAGATAGACGGCAATCGCACCCGCGGGCTCGGAACTTGTTTCTGTCACTCGAATGACTACCAATTATCAGACGTCACTCCGTGGAATTCGTAGATCGCATCACAGGGTTAGCCCCTGACCTGCCTTCTTGAATCGCGGTGTTACAGACACCTATGGCGAGTATTTCCGAAATGGATTCTCAGATCCATATCTCTTCCTAGCTATGCCATCCGGGGCAAGTTTGCCCCAAGGATGGGTCATCTGATGCAGCTCGGTTCTTTTATTCATGACTTCGTCCGAGCGCTCCTGACATATCAAATGAAATATTGGGTGTGTATATATGAGCCAGCTCTCGTATCAGTTACAGATTTTGACCTCAGGGGAGTCAAACCGCTCGTTGCGAGTCACGATGGAACTCAGTCCGCCCCTCTCACAATATGTTGAATCGTTGTACGCCTCGCTGTTCTTTGCCTCTATCCTGACGACGGCGTTTTACGGCATAACATGCATGCAGTCGTGAGTGTCGTTCATTTCATGATGGGAGGACGGCCGATCTCAATCACTTGGTTAGATGCTACTATTACATCCAGTGAGGTCCACGTTTATCGCACTTTCTCTGGGTCACCGAGTATTTCCCCCAGTTATCAGGACGATTCTTTGCAGATAAAGCTCTTAGTGAGTCATAGTAGTTGTTCACTCAAAGTACAGCCTGCTAATATAACGCATTCTTTCAAGGTGGCAGCTCTGTGGTACAGTTCTCTCGCCCTCGGTTTAGTAGAGTCCCTGACCTTTTACAATAGGGGATTGGATACGATTCATGAAGCGTTAACCGTCTCCGGCAGTACGTTCGTAAACCGGAAAATTCGTTCTCGTTCATCCTGACGTCCCACACAGCGTACAAGTTCATTTTGATCGGCTTGATAAGCCCGTTGTCGTTATTGAACACGATACCGTGAGTCATCGGCGCTCATACTGCCGCTGGTCGCATGTTGAAATGTGTATTCTTTCCAGCGAGTTCATAGTAAGTTACGTCTTTGACGCCTTCGGAACATCCGCCGACGTTGTAATAGGTTCAGTTGCTCACAACGGTGCCTGTTTTGTTTTTTGCGCAATGAACGGTAGGATTTACATCATCCAGGCGCTGGCCGCCGTACTTGCGCAAGGTTACTTTGTTTATCGAATCTACGCTGGTTCGTAACTTGTCGAGTCATTTTATTTGGGACTGAAAGTCATTCAGTTAGTGGGAAGAAGATTGTTCCGCTTCTCGTTTGGGTAAGGGATCTGTCCGAATAGCGAGCTACACAATCGGTTGACCGGTGGGTTATAGGCCATCCTAGGATGTTACCAGCTTTGTAAGACTCTGCGTGTTTCAGGGAAGTGAACCCTGACCGTGCTTTTCCTGAACGTTAGTGGGTACCATCTGTAAGCTTTCACAGGTCCCTCTCATGTCAATTACACTTTAATCGTTGGAATTCTCAGTCTACCTATGCAAAGCACTTTATTTCAGCGAAGGGTTCGTTCGGTCCTTTTGCAAAGAATGCAAGCTTGCGCAGATTTACTGTTGATTTAGTAGCCTGCACGTCGTCAGCGTCACTACGCTGCATGGCAAGTTCTTCACTGTGAGCGTATGTTTCCGTTCTCCGAACCAAGAATCTTAGCTTTGGGTGGACAGGCCATAGCCACCTCGGTACTCTCTATTGCTGCCGGGGTAGACATCATGATCGCTATATCCTTGACGTACATTCTTCTCCGAAAACGGACCGCCTCTAGCTTCGCAAGGTAAGAGCACAGGGACAATGTATCCTCGAACAACCGCATCTGAATCGTGGTCCACAAGCACGGCACATCTTTTGCAACGCTTGATTTTGTTCTCGGTGAATACGGGTTCGTGGACGGCATTGTTTGCACTCATGGCCCTTATCTTGGTACGTTCTGGTCATATTTGTCACATCTTGCACTCATGCCTGAGAAACACTGCAGTTGCATATCTTTTCGTCGACAATGATTAATGCAGTGTTTTCGATCCCGCTTTGCTCGATCTACTGTAACACAGTACTCGCGAACCTGAATGCAAGACAATACATTCGGGGAGATGTGACAGAGGACACTGGCAATAGCGACTCAGATCAGGCGGTAGGGTCGCGGGGAACAACTTTCGTCATGACGCCGACGGACAGACGGATGTTTCGTGCTTCCGCTCCCATTGGTCAGGTAAGCTCTCGCGATGATGATCCAAGTCGTCGTTCGTCGTTGCGGTTTGCTTAGTCGCTGATTTGGCCTGGTAGAGGAATACGCTGTCGTTTCATCCGGTGACCGTCCGAGACCTCGGGCTCGGAAAACGCAGTGTGAGCTGCGACGGGTTTAATAAGGTATGATGCTGTTGACGGCCATACGCTGGTTCCCGTTGTGTAGTAGTTGATCCTGGAGATATTTTTATTGTGTATTTGTTCGTTTTTCTTTGTATGTGTATTCGAGTGTAATAGTGAATTCGGTTCATTCCGCACTTCCGTATTCCGACCGGGATCAAGGCTTTGCACTTACGATCAACAAGTTACAGCTCTCAGACCTGCAACATCGGAAACGTCAAGGCCTAGGTATCATTACTTAACGATGGCGAATGATCGAGAGACCTTGTTGAGCATGGGATTTGACCCCGCTCGTGTCGATTGTCAGTACACTCGTTCAACCTGTGTTCGATCATGAGGAGGTTGTTACTGACAACAACTCCGACTGTCATTCGTTGCTCGCAAATTTTTCTAGGGGCACTCCGGGCTACTAACGGAAGGGGTCTACAGCCTGCGATGGATCACCTGCTCGAGCACGAAGGCGAAACCGTCCCCACCTCAGGATCTGGCGGTGGCACATCGGCATCGGGGGCGGGTATTCAGGTGGTGGACGTGGACGACGACGAAGACGCGGAAGCAGCTGCGCTGGGAATCGGTGCGACGGACCTCGAAGCCAAGGTAAGCGTCTCGCGATTGTGGGCGATGCTACATACATAGGTACGCGATCCGCTGACTGGCGCGTTTCGACCAGAGCATCAAGTGTACGCTATGTAGCAAGGTCTTTCGTAATACCGCCCTGGCCAACTATCATGCCGAGAAGAGCGGACACGACCAATTCGAGGAGAGTACGGAAGAGGTGAGTCTATACAGTGAGACTGCTGGATGGTAGCTGAAGGCGCGGATCTGGGGCTCGTACGCCGCTCGAACAGATTAAACCGCTCACGGAAGAAGAGAAGCAGGAGAAGCTCGCAGAACTGCGAGCCAAGATGTCAGAGAAACGCGCCGTCAAGGCAGAGCAAGACGCCAAAGAAGCCAAGGTGAACGAGAACATTCGGCGTAAGCAGGGAAAGGTGAGTTCGATCGCATCGCGGCGTTTCCATCATGTCTCACACGGTCGCAGGACATCGGTAAGATCAAAGAGGAGATGAAGGAAAAGGAGATAATCAAGGAGGCAGAGCAACGACGACAAGGTGCGTTTGAACGTTTCAGGATGTTGTCCCCCGTTGTTTCTCATCTCACACGCCCCGCTCTACACTCATATGCATGCATGCGCATACAGACAAAATTAACGATGCTAAAGCGAGAGCGGCTGTCCGTTTACAGATCGAAGCGGACAAGAAAACCCGCGCAGAGAAAGCCGCGCGGGAAAAGGCACTCCGAGAGGGACGACCAATCATCGATGCGTCACCTGGACCCTCTACCACTACGACAACGACTGCTGCCGCCACCTCGAGCAGGAACAGCGCAGTGGCAGGCAAAGACTTCAAGGACACTCGGCTGCAGATTCGACTCGCAAGTGGCGGGGATGCCCCGTACGTGACGACGCTTCCGAGCGATTCGAGTACGTGATTCGTTTTCTTATCTTTTTGTTTTCCTTTCTCTTGTCTCATATCTTTTCCTTTCCCTGGCGTGTTCCTCGTGATGATTGATATATTGAAATCCTCGTAGCGCTGCAAGACGTGGCCGAGTTCGTCGCGGCACAAACGTTGAGTGTTAGCGTCGACACGGTCTCGTTCGCCCAACATTTTCCCAGGTGAGCTCCGGGCCTTTGTTTGTCGTCGTGGTGCGTACACGCGGATCGAGCACGCTAACCTTGCGTCCATCGTGATGTTCCTCGGCGTGTTTCGGATTGATACAGGAAAACGTTTTCGCGCACCGACTTTGGAAAGACGCTGCGCGAGCTTGGATTGACACCATCGGCAGTGGGTTTTGTTTCACGCATTTTTTTTGGAGAGGTACTGATGAGTGTTGCGGATAGGTCTTGATCGCATCCTGATGCATCAAACTTTGGGTGTTGGACCACGCAAAGGCAGACATTGGGAGATGAGAGACATCACTTGATGATGATATGTGTAACATGTTTTGATTATTCTTGTGGTTTGGAGTGCATGTACACGCAGAAACGTTCGAGACTGCGGAGATGTGGAGCTTGTCCAACGCGACGCCATGACGCTTCCGAAAAGACCTGTAAATTATACGACGTTAAAGAGCTCACCAATACACGTATAATTTTGTCCTCCACTCATCGCAAGAGGAACACGAGGCGATAGCCGCATTTGACGAGGCAGTCTGCCGCAGTCAAGGGCGTGGACGCAGTCGAACACATCGCGTCGTCTAGAAACAGTGGACCCCGATGGCGAGCTTCCAGAAGTTCCTAGCGACCTGGAATCGCCAGCTTGATTTCCACCCCCATAGAACTGATCGGGCCGGCCGTTGACGGTACGGCAGGAATGCTAACGAGTATTCTCAAGGACGAGTTGGTACTAGGTCAACCTTGAGTACACAGCATCAGCGAGTTAGATATCTCGCTCCAAAGTTCCCATGGGCCACTTATCTTTTGAGCATGGCTATATGAACATGCTCGTTCGAAGCAAGGAGCAAAACATGGCCGACGGTCGCCGAAAGTCGGCTGAATCAACTCGGAGTCTTCCGCGGGTCGAATGCTGTCGAATGGTCACGGTGAAATCATTGAAACCATGATTTCGGTGTCTCAGAATTCTATGTGTACGTCGAAGTTCGACGCACTGTACATTACTGTACATTTGTGTTATAACAATACGCAAGCAAGGTCTAGCGGCACAGCCGCTGCCTAGTAAGAAAAAGAACTATAAAATACACGATGAAAACATATACACTGGTAGGATCAACTACTATACAGGGGGTATAGCGAGTATGGCACATTCAACATCCATTGCATCTCAAACCCATCCCAGTTCACACTGCGTTTTCCGACGTCTCGGACGGTCGCCGGATCTCATCTACAACTTGAAACGACACCATATTCCGCTATCAGGGCGAATCAGCGTCCAAGCACACCGTGACGATTCATGACGGAGGAGGAAGCACGAACGACGACTCGGATCATCATTGTGAGAACTTACCTGACCAAGGGTGGTGGAAGAACGAAACTGTTTTTGTCTGTCCGTCGGCATCATGATGAAAGTTGTTCCCCGTGACCCTATCGCCGGCTCTGAGTCGCCATGGTCCTCTGTCCCTTCTCCCCGAATGTATTGTCTTGCATTCAGGTTCGCCAGTACCGTGTTACAGTAGATCGAGCAAAGCGGGATCGAAAATAACACGTAGATCATGTTCGTCGGATAGGCATGCAACTGCAGTGTTTCTCAGGCATAAGCGCAAAATGTGACAAATATGACCAGAACGCACCAAGATGATGGACATGAGTGAAAACAATGCCGTCCATAAACCCGTATTCACCGAAAATAAAATCAAGCGTTGCAAAATATGTGCCGTGCTTGTCGACCACGATTCAGATGCGGTTGTTCGAGGATACATGGTCCCTGTGTTCTTCTTACCTTGAGAAGTTCGAGGCAGTCCGTTTTCGGAGAAGAATGTACGTCAAAGAAATGGCGATCATGACGTCTACCCCAGCAGCAATAGAGAGTGTCGAGGTGGTTAGGATCTGTCCACCCGAAGCTAAGACCTTTGGTTCGGAAAACGGAAACATGCGCTCACAGAGAAGAACTTGTCATGCAGCGTAGTGACGCTGACGACTTTCAGGTTACTAAATCAACAGTAAATCCGCGCAAGCTTGCATTCTCGGCAAAAGGAACGAACGAACCCATTGCTGAAATAAAGTGCTTTGCATAGGTAGACTGAGAATGCAAACGGTTAGAGCGTACTGACATGAAAGGGGCCTGTGAAAGCTTACAGATGGTACCCACTAACGTTCAGGAAAAGCACGGTCAGGGTTCACTTCCCTGGAACACGTAGAGTTCTTACAAAGCTGGTAGCATCCTAGGATGGCCTATAACCCACCGGTCAACCGATTGTGTGGCTCGCTATTCGAATAGATCCCTTACCCAAACGAGGAACGGAACATTCCTCTTCCCACTAACTGAACGATTTTCAGTCCCAAATAGAAATGACTCAACAAGTAACGAACCAGCGTAGATTCGAAAGACAAAGTAACCTTGTGCAAGTACGGCGGCCAGCGCCTGGATGATGTAAATCCTACCGTTCATTGCGCAAAAAACAAAACAAGCACCGTTGTGAGCAACTGAGTCTGTTACAACGTCGGCGGATGTTCTGAAGGCGTCAAAGACTTAACTTACTATGAGCTCGCTGGGAAGAATACACATCTCAACATGCGACTAGCGGCAGTAGAGCGCCAATGACTCACGGTATCGTGTTCAATAACGACAACGGGCTTATCAAGCCCATCAAAATGAACTTGTACGCTGTGTGGGACGCCAGGATGAATGAGAACGAAGTTTCCGGTTTCCGAACGTACTGCCGGAGACGATTAACGCCTCTTGAATCGTATCCAACCCCCTGTTGTAAAAACGTCAGGGACACTACTAATTCGAGGGCGAGAGAACTGTACCACAGAGCTGCCACCTTGAAAGAATGCGTTGTATTAGCTTGCTGTACTTTGAGTGAACAACTACCATGACTCACTAAGAGCTTTATCTGCAAACGATCGTCCTGATAACTGGGACAAATACTCGGTGATCCAGAGAAAGCGCGATAAATGTGGGCCTTACTGGATGAAATAGTAACATCTAACCAAGTGATTGAGATCGGCCATCCTCCCATCAAATACATCATGAAATGAACGACACTCACGTCTGCATGCATGTTATGCCGTAAAACGCCGTCGTCATAATGCAGGAAAAGAACAGCGGAGCGTAGTACACCGATTCGACATATGATTGTGTGAGGGACATACCGAGCTCCATCGTGACTCGTAACGAGCGCGGTGTGAGCAGTAGCATCGCCGGAGGTCGAAATCTGTAACTGAAATCAGAGTTAGTTTATATGTATATTTGCACGCTGAATATTTCATTTGGTAATGGGAGCGACCGAACGATGCGGTGAATAAAAGAGCCGAACCGTATTGGAACCGTATCATGAGAACTTTAATAGATTAGGACACCGTATGACATCGGTTGTCTCAGTCTGTTGAGACTCGAGAGACTTGGAGGAATGCGTCTGGGACAATCTGGGAAAGGAGAACTTGGGAATTGGATGCGGCCATCCATTGTGGACATATTCGCCATAGGCGCATGTAATCACACTTGGATTCAAGAAGGCAAGTAAAGGGGCTGACCATCATCTGATGATTGGTGGTCATTCGAGTGACAGAAACTTGAAAAGTTCCAACCCGCTCGTACTAGTCTGCGACAGTTCTGTCGTCCAGCTGGCTGAGAGACCTAACGTTCGTCAAGCAGAGTCTAGCAACTGTAGACCACATGACTGATCGCTCTAGCCCTTGTTTCAATCTGCCGCTGTCATTCTTGGGCACTTCAAACGACGAATTGCTGAAACACGAAAGTCAAAATTCGAGCCGATCTCAGGTGCGGGTGGCAGGTTGCAAGCCGGAGTCGGAATCCAAATGGAACATGGGGCAATTTCCCAGTGATTCAAGTGCTCTTCTTCTTTTCGGTGTCGGCCACCGTTGACTCTATCGATAATTCGTTTGTTTTCGGGCTCGCGCTCGTTCGTGCTGGTTTAGTTCCAAGTACGAGGACACAATGTCAATTGTAAATTAGGTGTCCGACTTACTCAGATTGATCCCCGACCGCTTGGCCCAAAGTGTGGGGTGCCGAATGGCATCGGTCGCCAGGAACGGTCATTCTTCCATGCTACGCTCTTTGAAAAACGCCGACTGGTGCCAACAGATCGGTCATTTCCTGGTACTGTACAACGATGGTCGATCATTACGCCGGGACTAGTACTGACAGTGTGGCACCTGGACCAGCGACACGAGAGGGCCCTGCAGGGGTGGGTTTGAGCGTGTGTTCCACTGGACCACTGCAACCGTCGTTCACCGAGTGCAGCTCAGCTCAGGGTCGATGCGGCGACAAGTACTTACTTGAACGATGCGACACCAGACGCAGTGCGGGTAAATTGGATATTTCGAACAAGATGGAGCAGCTGAGCTACCGTGGTGGTTGAGGTCAACAACGGTGATGGGCCGTTGCCATTGGCGCATCGATCGAATAAAGATAACGAACGGTACGGGACCGGCTATTTGAAGGCAATCAATGTGCATGTATCAAAGAGTAGAGTCCACAAATACTTACTGGTTGCCTACAATCACTGATCGTGATCACCACCGGCAACAACACCGGCTCGATGCTCATGTGATTACGCGCTCAGTCGCTGGGGGGGGGGCGGGGTTCTGAAAGGCATATATATCATAGGGATTAAAGGACATAGAGAGCATATTAAATCATAACTACTGGATGCAGACGAACAAGAATGACAATCGCTACAGGTGATGTGATGCAAAACAGCGAGACAGCAACAAGTCCAAGAAATGAAAATGAAGATGCAAGTTAATGATATGCGGATGATGATATAGGGGAAAATGTCAAGAAATGCAATAATCCATGCGCACGCGGTCGACAAGAGACCTCGGAGACACACGCCTCAACGGGCCACGCCATCCTCCTTCCTCGCCGGCGCCGATCGAAAGAGGTTCATCATGTTCAGCGCAGACGGCTTCCTCTTCATCGACATCCCCAGACTCTTCAACCCATCGTTGACCGTCCGCCATGGCACGTTAATCGCCGCCCGATTACATTCGACAGGTTGTGCGCGTACGGCCGCCGTTGGGGTCGCTGGCACCGAAACCGAGATTACAGGCTCGAAACTAGCCTCGATAAAGTCCCTCCGGACCCTATCCGCATCGATCGGCGAGTTCGTCGGCCGCTTGGACGCCGGACTCGGCGGGAATAGCTTCAGAGGTGCAGGCCGTCTCCTCGCCTTTCTCTTGGGCTCCATCGACGAACTCGAGCTCGGACTCCTCAGCGAGTCATGCAGCCGCGAAAACGCCGCATCGACCAAAAAGTTGGGTTTCTGGAGATGCATGGCGGCGCGACGCGGTCGACACGGGAGGGAGAGGATGGAGATGGGCTTGCGCGCCGCAAGGGATACGATAGCACCCCCGAGGTTGTCCCCATCGAGGACTTCGGTCGGTCGAACGATGTACTTGGGGTCCAGATCTGAGTCCTGCGTCGACACGCTGCCGCGTCGCTCGTCTCCGGGAATCACAGTAGAAGGCGACATATTCCCGCCAAAAGTGACCCACTGTAGGTTACCACCAGGGGTGACTGGAGGGCGAGACTCGTCGCCCGCCGCAAGGAGATGGGCATATTCACACTCTTCGTCCTGGTCCCACCAGACACCGCCCTTGCCGTCGCGATAGATATCGTCAAGGCCGACAGCGCCCGTAACCTTTGCTTGGGCGTCCAAGACACGCTTGATGTTGTTGTCCATGCTACCACCATCGGCGAACTGCATGAGAGCGAGCTCGTTTACGAAAGGGGGTGGACGTGGGGCATACTTGGCTTTCTTGCGCTTTGTAACGGAAGTGGAAGTCGCGGTCGCTTTGGCCGTCATTTTGGTGGGGGTATCGGGACAAGCAGATTTGGACCTGCCTCGGGATCGAAGGGCGGAGAGCGAGCGGAAGCGGGCAAGACCACGGGGTCCGCGTGTGGGAGAGGGGACGGGTGGGACGGGGATGTTTTTGGCAGTGCTTTTGGAAGAGGGATTGACGGGAAAGGCGAGGGTGGCGGAAACCGGGGAATTGGGCAGGTGGAGAAAGACAGAAGTGTAACCGACAGTGGTAAGATCGGCTTTGAAATTACGGGCAGTGGGTGTAGCAGTGGTCGGAGTGGGTGCGATGTGGAGGAAAGATGCGGACGGTGTGCGGACGGAGACGATGGACGGACGGCGGCCCTTGCGGAGGGAAAGGCGGCGATGCGGGGAGCAGGGAGAGAGAGCAGCTGGAGATCCAGGTTGCACGTGAGCAGCCCAAGTAGCGATCGCAGAGAATGTGCTCGACCTGCGGCGCGTTCCGAGAGGAGGTTGGGAGAGAGAGGAAGGGGGATGAGCTAGAAAGGGATAGTCTGTTTTAATAGCTGACTCCATTGCAACGTCAAAGGTGAGACTAGCTCGAAAGGAAGAGAAATGGAAAGAGCCTGCATTGTGTGGGCGCGGGTTTATGAAGGAACAGCGAGACAATTGGCCGGTGGACCACAACTCGGACCCACAACAAGAAAACCAAATGTGGACATTATTGTATCCACAACACCTGCCTATTATGGAAGGTCTTCTTGGCGACCACCACCAAGAAACAAAAGACTAGCAGTTTGCATTGTCTTCGCTTATCTACACAAAAAGAACTCCTCCACTTGTGCCATCTGGTTCACGCCAGTCATCGCGGACGCAAGACGTGATCAGCCGTTCTGAAACTCGCGATCATTCTCCCAACAACAACAATCCTTTTCAATCCGTTAGATACCTTACACGTTCAACGTCTCGCACCCTACCCCTAGATGTGTCACTTGATTGTTACTCATGTTCCCCCTCTACCGCCTCCCTGAACATGAACAGGCCCTCCTCTAGCGGTTCCGCGAACAAGAGAACCCCTTGGATTCCCGCCTAGTTTGGCAGGCGCGTCCGAAGTGGTTCCACCCCCACGCGTATGTCCTGTATGTGGATAAACGTGTGCAGCAATCCTAGCTCTTCCTCTCCCTCTTGGACCGAAACTACCCCTCAATACTTGTGGGTTGTGCAGTTCCGGATGCATGAATCCTCCGCTTTTCCCGCCTCGTCCGAACCGAATCGCTGGAGGTACCAATGATAATGCACTCATCGACTGTGCTAGGTCCTCCACTCTTCCATGCGATAGCGAAGATGCGCGTACGTTCGGCTGTCGTGGGGATGGCGGTTTTGGAGAATCAGCAGGAGATCTAGCAGTGCTTCCATCGATGAACCGCGCTTTGGGTGTTGCTTCACCCTCTTCGCCTTCATCGAGGTCTGCTTCGTCCTCGTCCTCGTCCTCGTCCCCTTCCTCATCTTCCTCTCCTTGTTCTTCCTCCTCCTCATCAGAATCGGAGTCCACTTCCATACCTTCCCTTTCTTCCATCTTTGTTTCTTGTTCTTTATTGTCGTCCCTCGGTTTCCATGCACCCCGTATCATACTCGCTCCATCTCCCCATCTCTTCAAGAGGCCACCAACTCCCTTATTGGTAACAGCAAAGAAATATTCCTTTGGGTATGAATGCGCTTGAATGAGATGTAACCTTCGTGCTTTAGGTGTCAAAAATAAACGTGGACATGAGATTAGATGGCAGGCAAACTATGGCAGCAACACTTCCTTCTGAGTGCCTCGGTGGCAAGGGATCGACAGAGGAAAACGTACGATCCTTTCCCCCCTTTCCTTCCGCACCGCGGCAAGTGGGTCGTGACACTCTGTCTGATGCTGTCGAAAGTCATGAACACATGCAGAGGTCAACGGAAAGAAAAGGTATCCACGATCACGACACCCTCACCAGTTCCAATAGCCGTGCGTCCGGAAAGACACACCCACACTTTCGTTGCTCGCACACGTGTGCGTGGTATTTACCATAGTGAATCTCGAGATCGCGAGAGCTAGCGATCGGGGTCGGTTCGTGGTGCGGTGGGTTGCAGGTCGGTGGCAACGTGCAGAACAAAGCGCGATCGCCCGTATGTGCGTCGGAAATGCGCGATGATTTATACATGGGTGCTGTTTCTTGATCCTGATCCTGGTCGTTTACGTCGGGTTCTTGATCTGTGGAGGTGGTCGTTGATCGGGGAGAAGCGCGTGGACGTTTGGGGAGATGCATCAAAGGGACGAAGAGAGACAGAGATATAACGTTCGCTGACTTTGAATCATCACGTCACGCTAGTGTGTCACGTGTCACGACTAACCTCTCTAGCTTCAACGGAAATGTCGTCGAAACGCAAGTGGGACCAAGCAGCACCCGACACCCTCGCAGACACCGACGGATTACCGCCAAAAGTAATCAAGACAGACGAGAGCAAGTCGGCCTCAGAAGCAGCGGCAGCGGCAGCTGCTATCGCTGCAAAAATCGCGGCACAGTTCAGCGCGGGCGGGTCTGCGGCCGGGAGCATACAAATTGGACAGCGGGACCCTCACGATGCCGAGTTCACGCATGATATCGATATAAACGACGTTCGGAACCGGTATGTGTTGACCAAGGGTTCGACGCAGTCAGAGGTGTGTTTCTCTCTTGTTTCGCTTTTCGTGTCGGGGTGGACTGAACGGTGCTCGGACAGATACACGAGGACACGGGTGCATCAGTGAGCACCAAGGGCGTTTGGTACCCAGATCGAACCAAGGCTTCGGAGAAGGATCCCCCTCTATACCTCCACCTCTCCGCATCCTCAAGAGAGGCCCTTCAAACTGCCATCGACAGGATTAACGACTTGGCCTCCATGGACCTTGGACCCCTCGTCGAAGACAAAAAAGACCGAATGCGCGAAAAGGTACTGACTAGGGTTGACCTCGTATGCTCGTGTGACTGACGATTGTCTAGCGCAAATGGCCAGAAGAGAAATTACCAGTCGGGTTGGAAACTATCCGAAATTTCAACGTTCGTGCCAAGGTCGTCGGGCCACAGGTAAGTAACGGTAATTTAACGCTAAAGATACTTGCCTAATGATACTTGCAGGGTGTATTCGTGAAATATATCCAACAAGAAACCGGCACGCGCGTTCAGATCAAGGGCCTCGGTTCTGGGTTTGTGGAGCAGGAAACTCAAAAAGAGTCGGAAGAACCAATGCATATACACATCACGTATGCTTGTTTATTTTGCCTCGTCGACGTACCCGCTTACTATCCCTCCAGCGGACCAGACGAAGGCCAGGTTGCTCGTGCCAAAGTCCTGACCGAGGATCTCCTCGAGGTCGTGCATGCAGAGCACGCAAAAGCCCATGGGGCACTCGCACAACAACAGATGGAACTCCATCAAGCGCAGATGCAATATGCTCAATATAGCGCCGTAGTGGTGCGTTCATCTACCTCGTCGGGTAAGGTCATTCAATGCTCATCAACGTATCATGTGGGCACAGGGTGGATATGGTTCTGCACCCCCGCCTCCCGACAATGCACCACCTCCTCCACCGCCTGGGGAACAACCTCCACCTCCTCCAAATGGCAGTTTACCACCACCTCCAGGGGCCTCAGATACCTCCATGGACGCATACGCTGCCTACTGGTACGTGTCGGTCTGCTCGTTCACAGATTCCAGTCTATTTGTCTCGTTTGCTTTGTCTTACATACATTCCAGGGCACAATTCGGATACGACGTCAACTCGCCACAGTTCAAGGAATGGGCGGCAAGCCAGCAACAACAGTACAGCCAGTACTATGCTCAGCAAGGGGAGGCCCCGCCCGCGCCGAGCGATGGGGGTCCGCCTCCACCGCCGCCGCCGCCTGCATAGTCATGGTGCTTGTGGAGGGTGGTCTGGTGTTTGTTGTAATTATTTCTTTCCTTGTAGCTTGCTTTATTTTCAAATGTACATCTTTTTTGTGCGTACGTGTGTCAGGCCAGGGCCTACCTGCTGAGAGAAATGGATCGTATGGTGTATTCACGGTGTACCCGTGAGGATGGTTGGTAATATGCGCTGCAGGGGCGATTGTCAGTGTATCTTAAGTACAAGAGTAGTGTGAGAAGGTTAGACATGACTTTCAGGGACGACGACGACGACGATGTGAGTGGGCATACGAACACAATCCGAGTCCATCCTGCCACTAACCTGGAGACCATCACTCACAGGATATCATATCCGATGGCCCCGCGTCCATCGTGACCCGCGTCGAGCCCAAGTCGACAGATGGCCCGTGGCAGTTCATCGCCGTGAAGACGTCCAGCACGGCACACGCCAAAGAACCTCACGACATCGTCAAAGAAGCGCGGTTGCTAGCTACACTCTCGCATCCAAACGTATGTCGGCCCTCCCTGTATGATACACACATCCAACTCGTGTACATGCACCCTAGATCATCCAACTGATCGATCAAGAACTATCACAAGGATCGCTGGGCTTTAGGATGCCATACATCCCGTACTCCCTCGACGAGCTACTCCGGTCCCCTGGATTTTCACCGCATTCCATCATTTCGTTTGGAAACCCCTCCTCGTCCTCACCCACCCCACGCGAGGTACAATTCATCATCCTTGCCAAGTCGATCATCTTTCAAGTCCTCCGTGGGGTGAGCTACCTCCACTCCGAACACATTCAAATCGCCCACCGAGACATAAAACCGAGCAATGTCCTCTTGACATCATCGGGACGCGCACAAATCATTGACTTTGGTATTGCTTTCCAACCGAACGAAAAAGGCGTTGCGAAGGCGAGAGATCTGTGGCCCGAGTCGACAGAGCGAATGTACTTTGAGGTGTCGACCGGGTATGTGATATCTTCTCATGAGCTACATATATCCCCGGTTGCTCTTGCGTGCTGATGCGCGGTCTCCCTTGCGTGGTACGCAGCTCCTATCGTGCCCCAGAGCTGCTCTTCGGTCCGCGGACGTACGATGCGTTTGCGATCGATGCGTGGAGCCTTGGCGCTACTCTGGCTGAATTCTTCACCCCTCTCCTTCTGGGGACCAACGAAGACGAAGCTGAATTATCTTTCCTGACACGCGACCGTACCTCCGAATCTGAATCCGATTCGAGCGCCGAATCACCCGCACCCACCCCACCCCCGACGCCTTTCGTCATACCACGGGGTGCACGCCCGCGTCCTGGGATACCGACGGGCCGCTGGACGCGAGCAAGTCTCTTTGACGCGTCGCGTGGCGAAATCGGGCTTGCCTGGAGCATTTTCAAGATACGGGGTACGCCCAACAAGGATACTTGGCCGGTACGTCCCACGACGGTGGATTTTTCTCGTTCCTCCTGCACTCCAAAATGCTTACGGGTCCGTGAACGCTTTCGTTCTTCCTCACTTGGCACAGTCTTTCCTGACCCTCCCAGACGCAAGCAAACTATCCTTTGTCGACGTCAACGCGGCGGACTTGGAATCGTTACTCCCAAACTTACCTTCTTCGGATTCGAGCGTATCCGTCGACACCAAGATTCACACTCCCTCTCCCGACCCGGTTCCGTCTGCGCTCGACTTGATCCACCGTTTCCTCGTGTACGAACCCTCTCGGCGACTCCATCCCTCAGAGGCCCTTGATCATCCTTGGTTCGAAACTGAACCGAGCATGGTATGGCCCACGGACATCGATAATGTTGGAAATGTTGACAGTCCGTTGCTGACAAAAGAGATGGGGGAGGTTACCCGGCACACGTTCACGTTGGAAGAGCAAGTTCTTACGCTCGGAGATCTTTTGCAGAGGTATGTTGCGTGACAAGGGGGGGAATAAAGATGTGATTAGGTTAGTTGTTGGTATTAGCTTACTGCTTACGGCAATTTATAACCACTTGTCCCCCCTGAATCATTCCCGCTTCGTGACCGCCATGGTGCGTTGCCAGGTTGACACACGCCTGGGATCCGTAGCTAGGTGGCATGCGCCGACCAGTAACGAATACAACTTTAGCAGAACTTTCCAAATTCGTCCCAATTCCGGTGAGGTCAGCGTAATCGAATCTCGATCCGACGGGCCCTGGGAATACCGTCGACTGACTCCACAGGTTCAGATCATTCGCGTGGCGTCTGTCATTCCAGAGATAAGTATTCTTAAAGAAGTCCCTGGTTTGTTCCCCTGACTAGCCTTATCTCTCTGGACTCTCATATGTTTTTCCGCGAAGTCCACAAGTAAGTTGGTGAGAATAATTCCCTCGGTCGTCTTCCCCCTTCTTTTCATCTTCATTTCGCATGATTTCCAAGGACAAAGAGGGCGTTGACGTCAACGTCAACGTTGAGACCCTCGCACTAGATGGCGATTCTCTCAACCTTCGGAACGCAGATGATGTCCTACTCGCGCATCTCGGTTACAAGGCCGAGTTTAAGCGTGAATTCTCGGTGAGCAAAATAGCTCGTCTGACATCGTCGGACTCGACCTAACCACTGGCAAATGAACCCAAGATGATAGAAACGATCGCATTCGCCTTTTCGATCATGGGTGTGATCGCCTCCGTCTCATCCACGTTCTCGTTCCCGCTTGTCTCAGGTGCGTTTCGTCATACATAGTGATGCAGGATATTGAAGGACATCAGGTGGGCACGTTGGCATGGTATGGGGATGGTTCATTCCTTCTTTCTTTGTCATGGCGGTCGCCCTTTCCATGGCCGAGCTGGTATCCTCTATGCCGTAAGTCGCTGGTTGCGCCTCCATTATTACTTTCTGAAACGACTCGGACGCTCAGCACGTCTGCTGGGCTTTACTACTTCTCCGCCAAGCTAGCGCCCCCAAAATATGCTGCTTTGGCTAGCTGGATCACTGGATGGGCTAACATCACAGGTCAGATAACGCTCGTGTGTTCGATAGACTTCACTTGGTCTGTCTCCCTATTTCGAGTTCTTCTACTTGCGCCAGTTCTGACCACGAAATCGAACAGCGCGCAAATGATCACGTCTGCCATCACGGTGGGATCCAATGGGGCTATCGTGCTCAGTTCCGGTGCAACATATGGAATTCTACTCGCAGTCCTGTTTTGCCACGGGCTCGTTTGCTCGGCGGCGACCAGCGTCCTCGCACGGCTGAACCTGTTTTACGTTATGATAAACCGTGAGTCTCTCGCCTGGGTCACGAATCATTTGTCAGTGACGAGCAATAATGCACCAAGTGGGGACTACCGTGGCTGCGATCGTCACTTTGCTCGTTTGTTCCGGTGACAACAAGGTATCAACAAAGGATGCCTTTACGTTGTTCGAGAACAATACAGGTTGGATCAACGGTATGTCGTCATAAGTCCTACTACGGGGCAGACTACTTATCCTCACCCTCTATTAGATGGCTGGGCATTCCTGCTGGCGTTTACGGCGCCAATGTGGACGTTGACGGGATGTAAGTGAACCACCTCTTCTCCCGAAGTTGTTTCTAACCAGATGGCAGACGATTCGGCCGCACACATTTCAGAGGAGATCGCCGGCGCACAACGAAGTGCACCAATCGCCATCATCATCGGAGTAGCTGGCACCGAGATCCTTGGGTGGCTGGTGCTCATCGCGGCATCGTTTGCGACGAAGTCCGTTTCGTCGCTTCTCACCACGGACCTGCCTCTGCCTATGGGCCAACTCTTCTTGGATGTGCTAGGGAAGCGAGGTATGTTGGCGATCTGGAGCTTTATCATCGTCGTCCAGGTAAGATTGTTTTCATTCTCTCCACGGGGGCGCGACACTAAGACGCGCCGTTAAGTTCGTGACTGGGGCCGCGCAGGGCGTGGATGCCTCCCGAGTTGTCTTTGCCTTTGCGCGGGATAACGCCCTACCGGGTTCGCGCTGGTGGAAGCAAATAAATCCACACACTCAAACACCGGTCAACGCCGTGTGGCTCGTGATGTTCTTTGCCGCGATATGTGGTCTCCTCGGGTTCTCCGCCGCAGCGCTTTCCTCTCTCGCAGGGTAAGTCGTCGTCGCTTGCACCATTCGATCGGCTAACGTTTCCTAACCTCCCATTTCTCCCTATAGGGCATCCGTCATCGGGTTGTACGTATCGTACGCGACGCCCATCTTTCTTCGGATCACGTCTGGGCGGAACGCGATCTCGCCAGGTTACTTCACCCTCGGAAGATGGTACATGCCCATTGGCATCGTCGCCGTGTCGTGGGTGGCCTTCATCGTGGTGCTCCTCTTTTTCCCGTCCGCCCAAGCGACGAGTGCACAGGGCATGAGTGAGTCTCGTCATTGTCGTTGTCATCGCTGGTGCGAACGTGTGCGCTGATGTATGTACATTACCCAGACTATGCCGTCGTGATCATCTTGGGCGTGTTCGCGTTTGCGTCAATCTCGTGGATACTGTCTGCGCGCAAATGGTTCCACGGGCCGATCAAGAACATCGATACCGCCGGGTCTACGTCACTCAAAGAGGTGGAGACGAAGTAGCTCTAGATTTGACTCTCATAAAGGGAGTGTTAAGTTGTGTGAGGTAGATGTACATAGATGTCGATGGTGTTCGAGCGAGACAGCCAAGGCGTCACGGTTGAGATACCCACTTCCAATTTACCACGGGTTAGCTTGTATTGTATTTACTTATGGTCATCATTATTACCCATAACAAAGAGTTAAAATCCTACGTCACGTCGGCCGTCCGTTGACGCTGGATTCGTCTGCGACCCTACCTCTGATGGATCGTACTTTTCCTATCGCGGCACCTCCCATTCACCGTACGGTCATATTCGTGTCCGTTCATAGAAACGGCAGACAGCGGATGCGAAGGAGGATGTGTGTACGACGTTTTTGCTAGAAGGGGAGGAGCTCGTCGGGGAGGGGCGGATGAGGTACATCAAGGTCCGGGTGGCGGGGACAGTGATGCTGATGGCGTCGAGGAGGAGACTAAATGTGGTTAGAGAAAAAGAATAAATAAATGACGTGACAAGCATGGTCGTGAAAGCTTGAAGGAAGAAGAGAATATACGTACTCGTTCTCTGCCTGGAGTTTCCGCACGCAAGCGTTGGCGAGATCAAGGTGGCGCCGGTATTCGTCGTGTAGCTGTGAAGTGTTTCAAGACCAAAGGAAAAGAAGTATGTACATACCGCATTGACCTGATCAATTTTCGCGCAGGTTCTGGCACTAGAACCTGTGTAATCGGAGGAGAGAGCCGTGCTCAAATAGTGAGATACGTCAGAGGATCCTTTTCCCGGGTTTCTTGAACGATGCATCATGAGAGTCATGGGGGCGGCGTTCGCCGATATCGAGAAAGTAATCAGCCAAACGTACCCCCGAATTTTGCGTTTTTTTCGACGGGAGGGGGCAATTGGATTCTCAGTTGGTGGGTCTTCATGTCTTCTGTCAACGTTCTATGTGGGGTTACGTTTTAAGCGAATATGCCACGCGTAAAAGGCTGTTAGAACTCACTGCGGCGGCAAGGTCCGAACCATAATGACTCGGAAGTCTATGGCGATACGGAGGAAACCACTGCCTCATTAACACCTCGTGTACTTATAAGCAAGTAGTCGGAGAGACCTGCAGACGAATCATGCAGCTGTTTTCTCGCTTACGCTCTTGGATAAAGGGTGAGTACTTCAAGTTGAACTCATAGATGAATCATGCTCTTACAGTGTTTGAGCCTCATCGTCATCCCCCACAGGAAGTGGAGGAGCACATGCGCAGCTGAGCGGAGTCGAAGACTCACCGGCAACAGAACCTACAGAACCAAACCAAGTGACAACGAGCGGTGACCACAACCCATTGATGGATGATGCCATGCCAGTGGTCCGGCCCATGGACGACGTTCAGCATCTTCGAGACCTGTTTTGCGAGCGCGTGCCGACAGAGCTTGTGGACTTCCACGAAGACAACCACGTCATCACGATCCACACCCCTGGGCTGCAGAGGGTCCATAACGATGACGTCGCAATTCTGTCCTTCTCATTTGCGGACCCGCGTCTGGCTGCGCTGCTGCGCCGTGTGCAGCGCGTTGAGCTCGTGATAAAGGGCCATGACCAGGGGTGGAGTGACTTCTCGGTGGATCATGGGACGACGCGTGGCGCGTGGACGTGGTACTCGCTCGGCACAAGCGATCCTGCTACGCATGAAGGACGACTTGCGACGAACCAGCATGCGGTGTCTGAGACGCAGACGCACGGGCCGTATGTGTGGGAGCGTGATTCGAAAGTTGTGAGGATGTTGCAGGAGGCGAAGGTCATTGAGGTGTGGGCGCATGCGAGGTATAGCATACTATTCTGCTCTCACACCTTGTAACTAACAATTGCACAGGTTCCCTGGATGGGTCAACCATGTAGAAGACGCCCAGATGTCTATCTACTTAGGATGATGCTGTGTGCATATGTGTTTCTTGAGATTATCCTAACCACGGTCCACTGCTTTCCAAATTTCCAAATACTTTGTAAGCCTCACATATGTCTCGGCCTATATATACCCGATCCGCCTGTACGATAGATAGCAGCAGTCCTTGTACCCGTACGTCATAGTCGCCCAACAGGGCGTGGTCCTGTTCTTTGTGCCCACCCTTCTCAGTGTTTCCACCATTGGCCTGGTGGCCATGGTTGGCTTCCATACTTCTGGTTTCAAATTGTTCCCATCATAAAGCAATGAATAGTTGTATATCAATGAATCAATGATGAGTTTCTCAGGATCCCTGTAGTAGTCGAGCAACAATTCAAACTCATGAGTATGACTCAGACTACTTTCAATGATAGTTTTTTTGTTGTAGACATCTTTTGCTGGTAATTCCAGTTTCCAATGACAGAGATGATCATAATTGTTTGGCTGTTGTCTACACTTCTTCTGGACATGGAAATTGGGGAGGAATATGGCTTATTGTAGACATTTGCAAGAATTGTGATACAATTGTGATTTTTTTTCCACCATGATGTCTCCATACAAATGATATTTTATTCATGACATTCTATACATTCAGAATTCTTGGCTGTCTCAACCATTTTTTACATCCACTTTCCTTCAAAACAACTTTGATGTTCTGACTTCAGTCTTCCATACCAGAAAGAAGTTCATTAAATTGCTGAGGGTAGAGAGTTATTAAATGAGAAATGAAAGAAATGCTTAACATACTCATTCGATTCTGAAGAACAACATTCAAGATCATTGCTACTTTTTCTTCTCGAGATATTTTCCCATACTGATCAAAAATTTCCTTCATAGCTGATTTCACCATCTTGGGTGTGGTGGATGCCTTGTACTTCTGAGCAGAAAATAGAAGTGGCTGGGAATGATTTTGATGGAAAAGGTAGAAAGAATGCTCCAGAATGAGCAGTGAATCTACAATTTTTTGTTTTGTCATTTCAAAAAACACTTTGAAGAGATAACAGAATATACCAGTGATAATGAGGAGAATTTGCTGCCATGTGGCCAGGTTCCTCTATGATTTTCAATTTTATTTTGGTATAAAATGAAATTAATGGGGAAATTTACAATATTCTTAGGCTTCAGAATGCTGGATTCCCTGGTGTTGATGTTGGACTGAATAATAAGATATTATGACCAAAAAGACAATAAAAATAATAATTCACATCTATTTCATTGTGAATGATCTGATAACAATTTGAATTAAAATAGATAAACAAAAGTTGTGAAAACAAATTTACTGTCTATAAATAACAACCAATTTGAGATATGGTCAAAATTGAATTAATAAACACTTACAGACTGAAATTGATATGCAATAATGTTATTTGAGCATAGATCAGATATTAAAATGTTGTGATAATAGTAGTGAAAAACCTACATCCTGCAAGTAATAAAACCAATTTTTAAGCACCATATAAGATGAGTATAATATATGCTACCAAGAATATACAACAACTTACAGCCTTGAAATCACAAAGTAATTAGTAAACACAAAGAATGAAATCAATACAAATGAAATACTACATACCATCTGTGAAGAATCCAAGATACTTATTATTAGTACAATAGTGCTTCACTATGTGTCATAACATACCCTCTATAATCATTTGAAAATGAACAGTTATGATGTTACTATAACTTTGCAGGCAAATATGACTCACAGTCTTTAATGAATAAGAATAATAGCATCATATTGATACATGATAATGGAAAGCTCACCAGCTAAACAAATCAGGATAAAAGTAGGTTGAATATGTGCATCAATCATAGTGATAAATTAATCAACACACATTCTATGAATGAAATGAAAATAGCCAAAAAATGTTCAATTGTTATGTAAAAATTGACAAATAACCTGAAACTCACCAACTATTATTTGAGGAGGAAAAAATAAAATAATATGATCAGCATAACTGCTGTTTAAATTATTCCATGATTTGAAAAACTCACAAACTATTGATAGCAATACAGATTGAAGAAGATAAAGAAAATTATATGATTAGCATCACCACTCTTGGGCACATTTTACAACCCACAACTCACAAACTATCATTTCCAGAGCAGAATGGAGAAAAATTGAATGAACATGACACCATTTGTATCAAAGTCTCTGGTGCATTCCACATTCCACAACTCACATACTGCCATTTCAAGTCAGAGTGGAATGAAGGATGAATGAATATTCCATCAGTGTCATCACCCATTTGCACATTCCATGATGCACAACTTACTGACTGTTATTTCCAGAGCAGAATGAAGAATGAATGGGCATGCCATTATCAGCATCAGCATTCTGAGTCTCTGTCAAATTCCACAATCCATGACTCACAAACTGTCATTTTCAATGGAGAATGAATGGACATGCCATCATCAGCATCACCACTTTCTAGCATAATTAACTATCAACAACTCACTCCCTGTTATGTCCAGAGTAGAATTGAGAATAAATAAGTGTCAATATCATCAGAATCACCACTCTCTGGCACATGTCACAATGCATAACTCACTCCCTATAACATGCAGAGTTGAATGGAGAATGAATGAATGTGACAGTCATCATCAGCATTACCACTCTCTATCACATTCTACTATGCACAACTCACATCCTATTATTTCCAGAGCAAATTGGAGAATGAATAACCATGCCATCATCAGCACCACTCTAGCACATTCCACATCTCACAACTCACATCCTGTTATTTCCAGAGAAGAATGAAGAATGAAGGGATATTCCATCATCAGCATCACCACTTTCTGGCACATCTCATGATACATAACTCACTCCCTGTCATTTTCAGCACAGCAAGAAAAATAAATCAACATGCCATCATCAGCATCTCTGGTACATTCCATAATATACAACTCACTCCCTGTCATTCCCAGAGTAGAATAGAGAATAAATCAATATGCTGTCATTAAAAATCCACAATCCACAACTCACTCCCTGTTATTTCCAGAGCAGAATAGAAAATGAATGGACATGCCATTATCAGCATCAGCACCCTTACATATATTGCATGATCATTATACAACTTACTCCCTGTCATTTCCAGAGCAGAATAGAAAATAGATATTCCATCATCAGCATCACCACTCTCTCAGAGGCCTAGTCCATGATGCACAACTCACATCCTGTCATTTCAAGAGCAGAAGGAATGAACATATTATCATTAGCACCCTCTGGCAAATTACATGATGTACAACTCACTCCCTATGATGTCCAGAGCATAATGAAGAATGGATGGATAGCCACCATCAGCATCACCTGTGACTTTCTAGCACATTTTACAATCAACAACTCACAAACTGTAATTTTCAGGACAAAATAGAGAATGAATAGACATTCCATCATCAGTGTCACCATGATATGGCACATTCCACATTCTGCAACTCACATCCTGTAATTTACAGAGCAGAATGGAGAATGAATTGACATGGCAGGCATCAGCATCACCACCTCTCATTTCACAATCTACAACTCACATACTATGATTTCCAGGGCAGAATGTTGAGTGTCATTATTAGCATTACCACTCTCTAGCACATTCTATGATATATAACTCACCGACTGCCATTTCAGAGTAGAATGGAGAATAAATGGATATGCCATTATTAGTGTCACTAGTCTCTGGCACACTCTACATCTCATAGCTCACCTCCTATTATTTCCAGAGCAGAATGTAGAATGAATGAGTATGCCATCATTAGCATCACCACTCTCTAGCACTTTCCACATCTATGACTCACTCCCTGGCATTTCCAAAGCAGAATGGAGAACAAATTGATAATTTCATCATCAATCTCTGACACATTCCATAATCCTCAACTCACAAACTGTCAATTCCCAAGTGGTTTTCCAGAATAGAGAATGAATGGATATGCATCAGCATCACTCCAAGTCTCTAGCACATTCTACATTCCACAACTCACATTCTGTCATATCCAGAGCAAAATGGAGAGTGAACAAATATGGGCATTATTAGCACCACCTTCTGGCACATTACACAGTCTACAACTCACATCCTGACATTTCCAGAAGAGACATACCATCATCAGTATCACAACTTCAAGTCTCATTCCACAATACTCACAAACTGTCATTTCCAGAGTAGATGGAACAATGAATAGACATGCCATCATTAGCACCACCACTCTCTGGCACATCTCATGATGCACAACTCACATGCTATCATTCCAAGAGCAGAACAGAGAATGAATGCACATGACATCTTCAGCATCACCACTCTCTGGCATTTTCCACAGTCCACAACTCACATTCTGTCATTTATGGGGATTGAATAGACATTAGCATGTCCACTCTCTGGCACATTCCACAATGCACAACTCACATACTATTGTTTACAGAACACAATGGAGAAAGAATGGACATAGTGCCATCATCAGGATCAGCATTTCCTAGCACATTCCATGATTCACAACTTACTCTCTGTCATGTTGAGAGCAGGATGAAGAATGATTGAGCATGCCATTATTAGCATTGTCAATCTCTGGCACACTCCATGATGCACAACTTACCTTCTGTCATTTCCAGAGAAAAATAGAGAATAAATGGAACAATCAGTATCACCACTCTCTGGCATACTCCACAATGCACAACTCACTCCCTGTCATTTCCAGAGCAGAATGGAAAATGAATGAATATGCCATCATCAGTATCATCACTCTCTGCTATGATACACAACTTACTTCCTGTTGTTTCCAAAGCAGCATGGAGAATAAATGGCATCATCAGCATTATCACTCTCTGGCTCATTTTTATGCACAACTCACCCCCTGTCATTTCCAGAGAGCAGTTGAAAATGAATGGACATGCCACCATCAGCATCACTCTCTAGCACAATCCAGAATCCACAACTCACATACTATCAATTCCAGAGCAGAATGAAATGATGTAAGTCAAATCAATATTTATAGATTGGCTGCAAGAACAACTAACAATCTATAATTCCCTCAGTGGGGTGAAAATAATAAGCATATATTCAATTTTCATGTATCATAAAAGGCCATCTCACCCAAAAGTGTGGAAACCATCTTGCCAATTTTTTGGGATCTACAATATCCATGCTGTGTACAGGAAGTGCAGATTGATGTAGCTTGTCTATGTCAGATATGACACTGTTTTACACTATAGCATTAGCCTCTGAAGAATATTCAACCCTCATGACTTACTCATCAATTGCATATCTGATGCACAGTTTTATGCTTGTTTCTTGGGCAGTAACAAATAACAATTGCAAAGCCTCCTGATTCAGAGCACTTGCTGTGGTTTCCAGCAGCAAGTGACATCCCTCATTTGAGTTGTGCATCCCTGCAATGCATAGTACATGCAAATTTCATAAACTGAATCATTTATCAGAAAACAAAATCATACCTCCAATTCGAACACTATATTTTGGTGCATGGTTCAATCGAGAGAGACGGCCCCATACATCAGCATTGTCAAAAATCCCATCTATGAGCCCATGTGCCTTTTCCACCTTCTCCTCTCGTGGTAGCTGTCGAGTATCATTGGATAGTTTGCTCATGGCTACAGCCAGTAACGCATCAAACTTGGTGAACACCACAATAACAGGCACTGGACAAATTATGAGCTCAAAAAAACCTTGCCAGAATGAGCTCACCATTTTTTGTATCACACTCGTCAAAAAACATTTCCTCAGATCGTTGGATTGCCCGATCCAATTTATCCATTGGGATACAGTACCTATACAGAGTAGGAACTAGTCAATGACTACTTTCGACACCGTGCAAGCTCTTACAAGATAGCATGGATCCGTTTCTTGAGATATGTCGTGTCTGCACGATCAGCAATGAACTCCTTGAGTTGTTGGAATTCAGCTGCGGAACCAGCTTCGAAGCCCCGCGAGTCATGAAAAACAAATTTGTCGTTGCTCCGGAAAATCAATTCATCCTCGATCTTGTGCAATCCGCGCTAGCGTGCATTTATAAAGATGCGCGTCACGTCCAAGTTGTGTGGTGATACTCACCCCGCTAGATCCCTCGACCTGGGTCAGATCAATCTAGTAGTAGCACGGTTTAGCAAACCAGTCATCCATATCTATCAAACCAGGCACGCACCTTGTTGCCCTCTCCATCATAGACCTCCGGGTTTTCGGTACTGTTACAGATCGCGCGAAGAATGGTCGTCTTGCCAGCGTTCGCCCGCCCAATGACGAGGATCCTGAAGCGGCCAAATTTCTCTTGGATATTTTCGAAACCGCCTGTCTTGTTTGTCTCCATATCTGGATTCCGGTAAGCGTGTTGTTGAAGAAACTGTGGAACGTGGAGTGGAGACAGTAGTCACGGTGAGGGTGAGAAAGGAAGAAGTATACGGCGGGTCGATCGATCCCCATCTACTTCCGACATCCGCTTCGGAACGGTCGGGACCAAGTTCGTCCGTAGCTTGATCGGTTTCTTCCGGAGGTCTGAGGCAGTGTTACATGACTTTTGACGAGTCTGCTGACCAGGCTACGATATCGGCGATGTCTTACTACAGAGTGACCACGATGTCTGAAGCCTTGCGCACGTTCAACATCAATAGTTCGAAGTCGGCAGGTCCCGGTCAGCTACCCCCTTGACTGAATTCAGGTTCACGGGTAGAGCTTACTACTGATGCTCATCACACTACATATGCTTGAGAATGAAATAAATTTTCTATGATGCCCACGCGCGGTGCAACAGAGCCAGAATCCTACATCACGTTGGCCGCCCGTTGACGCTGGATCCGTGGGGAGAAGGATCCTGCGACCGGTCCACGGGATCCATCTAATCAGTCGAATTCAGTCAAACAGTCCGTGAGCAGTGGCAACTAGGAATTTGAAGCCGTACCTCTAATGGATCGTACTCTCTATCACGGTACCTCCCATTCGCCGCATGGTCGTATTCGTGTCCGTTCGAGACAGCGGACTGCGGGTGCGAAGGAGGATGTGTGTATGACGTCATTGGCATAGACGGGGAGGTGCTCGTCGGGGAGGGACGGATGAGGTGTATCAAGGACGGGGTGGCGGGCACCGCAATGCTGATGGCGTCGAGGAGGAGACTAGACGTGGATAGAGAATAAGAATAAGAATTGAGGTAACACGCGTGGTTGTGAAAGCAAGGAGGATACGTACTCGTTCTCTGCCTGGATTTTCCGTATGCGAGCATTGGCGATATCAAGGTCGCGCTGGTACTCGACGTGTTGCTGTGAAGTGTTTTCAAGACCAGTGAAAAGAGGAGAGCGAGTGTGGCAGGTATGGAAGGAGGAAGTGGGGTACGGTCGTTAGTTATTCAACATAGAAAACACGCCAACGTACCGCATTGACCTGATCAAACTTTTCGCGTAGGGCCTGGAACCTGTGTAGTATGAACGCATGAGTTAGACAAGAGGAATATAATGACAGTACCTACTTTTCTTTGTACCGCGGGCCACCACGTTGAGGTGGTGGAGGAACCTGGAGGGAGAGAACGGTGTTACGGTGAGACACGTCAGACGATACTTTTTGCGAGTGTCAACGATGTACCATGGGGTGGCGTTCACAGAAAGTATGTAATCAACCAAATCATACCTTGAATTTTATGTTTTCTTCGACGGGAAGACGAGCTGGCTTTGTGTCCATGACGAGGTCAACGTTGAAGGGTTGCTCGTTACTACAATGTTCAACAAACTCAAACGATTGCTGGGCATACGGACTACCGACCACTCCAAAGAACGCGTATTATTCTCAGGAGAATCCGGTGAGCAGCGTGGCCCACTGAGACGCTTGCACAACCTCAGACTGTACTACAGCTTATTTCAGCAACCGTGTCCCGAGGGCTTTCACAGAGAGATGGGGTAAGTATCAAGCAGCTTCGCCTTACTCAGGCTTTACACTACCATCTACCAAGTAACGCATGGCGGAGAGATTTCCTCTGAAATGGCCTTGGACGCACGAGCTCGGTATTTCTTTGCGGCTGACCCTTCGGAGCCGTGGGTGACGAGGCTATCAGCCAAGTCTGTCGTGGTGCGCATATAGGGTGTTCCACACGAGATAGGGCTGAATGTATGTGCTGAAACGTTTTACCGTTTTGTAGGTGATCCACGTAGGATGGATAGCGCATTGCGTTGACGAAGCCTTCCGAGTACCTATTGCAGAGTATATTCTAGATGGTATGCCATTTCATTTGCCCCTCCCCCCCTTCTTTATCCGTCCTGATCAAAGATGACTACTCTCCACTCGATAGATAGCTTTGTTCCCGGACCACCTTACAAATTGATCAACCACGCGCAAGCGGTGTATATTCCATTACCGTTACCCCAGCCAAGCACCCCCACCGAATCTGGACCGACGCCAGTCAAAACCTCTGACACCCCAAGCACCCCTACGAGCATACCACGAAAACGCAATCGAGAACAAGCCTTCTTTGACTCCCCGAGCCGCTCCCTCGTATACTCTGGATTCGATAAATATGGCATGCCAGTACGACCGAAAAAGCAACGCAAGCTCCGGTTCGATCCCTCGTCTAGTCCAGACGGCGGAATATCTAGCGAACAGGCGATGCAAGCGACGAGGACTCTCGACTGGCTCCAGGATCATGGCGGACCCAGAAACGAGGATGATCGGCACGAGAAGGCTAGTGCATCCTGTGGTCTAAGTCATATGACGACTCCGACACGATTGCTCGACGCGCCCGGCAAGCCTGTCGCAGCCCCTTCCGGTGATGCACCGCGGAAAGCACCACACGTCCGCACGATCGACTTTACCAAGCCACTCACGAGATGTGGGCGTTTCCCAGGCGCAAACGGCACGAACTTGAACAGACGCGCAGACACGATATTGTCGGTCGTGAAGCCCACGGACAACAAGGTCAAGACGCCAAAGAAGATCAGCTTTGCGGATCGTGCTCGAATCCGCGTGTATCCAGTCTCACCCCAACGAGACGCCAAGGACGGCGAAGCTGCTAGCGCCGCAAGACAATACTCGCTTAGGGCGATCAAGGACGAACCAGAATCGGATACCGAGATGTTGGCCGACCGAGACTTGGTGGGTTCCGACGACCACTCGACTGGAGAAGTGAACAAGGACTTGGCTCCGCGAACCGACTCTGCGATGATCGACGGTGGTCCCGTTCGGCGCCTCAATGGAGACCAGACGCTCACTTTGACGACGGAGGAGGTGCAGGATATGCGACACCGTCTCCTAGAGTCAGCGGCGAAGAATGGCGTCGACGATGGCCAGCTTGCGACCCTGTTCGAACTGGGAAAGACTTTTCGAGGGATGACGTTTCGCCATGTGTGGTAAAGGCATTGTAGAGTTTCAAGTTGTCTATGGTTGAAATTCTTCCGTGTAGACAGGGATATGATGAGAATGCTTGCAATGCAATTTTGTACAATCCGCCCTGCTGAATCTACCGGCAGAAACATTACACTTTGTCAGACGCGTGTTCCCCATGCTTTCCATTCAGTTGGGAACTAGCGGAGCCAGGTGTGGGTTTGAGCAACTCCAGAGTCTCTCGAACTCTACGGTGGTTCCCAGAAGGCCATGATTTTAACAGTGGACAGGTGATACCCCAGAGCTCTCATGAAGGTCTACCTGCCCCCGATTCGAGGCTACGTTCCCGACTAGGTGGTGCACCCACCGTCTTGTGCCAGCCAATAGGATATCACAGTTGTCCAGAGTTTACCAACACTATTGAGTACTCGGACCCCTTTTCTGCAACGAAACACTTGTGAATGCGGCTGAGGTAGCAGAGGAGGCCGGAAGAATCAACGACACGGCATCAGATCTGGTCGCCGAGTTGATCCCTTTTGACTTGGGCACCATGTGGTTATGCGGACTCTATGGGCGTAAGTAGTTTAATTATCTATCTAATCGACAGTTTTGATTGCAACAGGAATCCGCTGAGCGTGCCGTGACAGCACCGCAGCCTGTTCGTGCATACGGGCCGCATACCGGCGACCGGAAAAACCCCACTGGCATGAGAGTCCAGTTTCCCGAAAAATACACCCAATAGCTCTCCAACCGTCGAAACACTAGGCTGTTCACTGCAGCGTTCATGGGTAAGCTACTACTTGAACCATTCGGGTCATTTCTATGATATCATTGGGACGAGGAAGAAGGAGGAACGGAGGAAAAAAGGTTCCGACACGTGGGTAAATCAATGATCTGGCGTCCGCATGGCGAGACAGGTCGTAACGATGAGGTCAGCCATGGACTGCGCACGCTGTCGTCTCCGTTAGTATGTAGCATCAAACGGAACCCGCCAGAACTCTCACACCTGATGAATACGCAGCTCCCCGTCCTTTGACAGTGCAAAGAACGTTATGCGGTACGTAGCTACGACCCGATCACGGGAATCGAGGCACTGCACGCCAGGACGTGCGGCGGAAGACCAAGAAAGCAAGTCCATTCTCAGCCAGCCAGCGTGATAATAAGAAAGCAAGGTCGGCGCACCTCCATTTTGCTCCCCCACGACCGCGGTCTCAGCCGCCAACGATACTCTGCCTCATCCGGACCCCTGAACGAATACGTTCCGCCCGGCGCCCGGAGTGACCCGTTCTGCCGACGCACATGGACAGTGTCCGTCTGCCAGTGTCTCTCTCGTCTTTCTTCATCTGTGAGTAGATCGGCGCCGATGTCTATGCCGATGGCGCGTGTGGTCCATGTGATGCTGATCGGGCCTGGATCGGTTGCGACCATGGGAGGTCCGAGGTACGGCGACTTGACATGGCAGATCGGAAGGCCGTCCGGCGCCCCGCCAGCGTGGAGTGCGAATTTCCAGCTCGTGATGAGCCGGGTGCTTTTTAGGAAATATCTGTTCGCGCGACATCGTCTCGGCTGGTCAGTGATGGGTGCAGACGTCGATCGACACGAATAAGAATGAGAAGGCGGATATCCATACGTGTGCCGGGGCTCAAACGCAGGTCTGGTTCCGATGTGTGGATGGAGTCACTTGGACGTAGGGAAGGAGTATACGGTGGTCGTTCCTTCCATCGTATGCGCGATCCGAAAGGCTCACCTGGGCGTTTGTTTGTCGTCGGCCTTGACGATCTTGTCGTCGCCCCAGATGCCGCCGACTCGATAGACGTGAAAACACAACGGACGTGACTCGGTGGCCATCCCACTGTATGGCGAATGCTTGGTTATGATAGTCATGGCGATGCTCCGAGATCATGAGATAGAAGCGAGCGAGCAGAGAAGACGAAACCCGAAACACAGGTTTCACGTCGTCGTCCAAGTCGTAAGAGACTAGCGAAGCGCCGCGCTGCCTGCTGGAGAGTTGTGTGCGGGATATGATATACAAGATGGAGAGATATCTCATGTAGCCCAATGTCGTATTTGAGTTTGACGTTTCCACATAAGTGAGAAATGTATGGCGGGTAGTGGCGGCGTGCGGTGTATACATAGGGTGCAATCAAGACGCATGCTGTATTGTGGGTAACGGGCATACCAAATGCCGAGCACGCGATCCGTAGGGCAGTGGGAAACTGCGGAGTCTTTCAGAACTGGACCTACGATAATATCGAGTTTGAATCTCTACCCCGGGAAGCTGGTCAAGAAGCCGGCGGAATATTGCGCTCCTGATCAGAGGTTGTCCATCGAGATTTGTCATTGACTCAGGACCTAGACTAGTTCCAACCTACTCGGGAATCCATCATCCGTTCCGTGTCGATGCCAAATTAGGTCCATGCAGACCCGCATCCCGACAAGGATTCTGGGGACGTGGAGCAGTACTATTTCAGCCGAAGCGCGGGGAAAGCGCGACAACGGGCCGTCTCTTCGACGAGAGAAGTACTATTTCCACCTGTCCTTCACATGAAAAAACGGCCGTGCTGTGCCTGTGTAGTCTCAAAGCGTAGTCCTCGCAAGCAGCAGCTGAGAATGATGTGCGACGGGTGGGGCGCTGGCAAGTGGCAAGTGAGAACATCCCATAAGGACATTAAGCGCCTACAAGGGATGTTGGTTTCCGCGAATGCCTTTCTAATGGCTGGGCATCCGCATCGCAAGGCTGGTGGCGACCAAGAGGTCGGTCATGAATCGGCCCGACTACAATCCCGACAAGTAATGAACGACTGAGAAATGGCGGCAAGTGATTCCGTACCGGATAGATGCGTAGCTCCCCATCCTTGAATATGGACATGGCGATGGCACGATAGGTAGCCACGATCTCTCCCCCTGTGTCCAGACACTGCCAGTAAAAGAAGAGAGTGATAAATTAGTGACGCAGTCCCGTTCCCGGTCCGTACGGAAATCCATTTCATTTTCCCATGAACAACCGAAGCCTACGAACCTTCATTTCGTTGCGCCAGAAATATCTGCTCGACCGCCACTGATATTCTCTATCGTCAGGTCCCCGAAACCATCGGGTTCCTTCAGGGGATCCTCGTCGTGTCTCTATTTGAACTATCCGACTGTCTGGGATTATGTCGACGAGCATGGGTCCTGGCTCGGAGAGGTCGAAGATCGTTGGCGGTCCTATATAACCAGACGACACTCGACAAAAGATAGTTCCGCTGGGTCCTTTAACGTGCAGAGAGAAATGCCATTGCGTGTCGGTGCGGGTCGCATTGAGGAAATACCTAGAAACGGCATGTATGTAGTAATGAGTCGGTTGCATGAATGCCATGACCCGCCAACCTCGGGCGAGATCGGGTGGCATGAATCTTCGCAGAGGAAGACGAATGACGCACATGACGGAGACTTTGTCATGCGCTTTAACTATCTTGTCGTCGCCAAGTAGGCAGCTGATCCTGTAGACGTGATACGAAAGTAGATGTTCTGTCGCAGAATCCATGGAACGGAAACAAACTGACGAAAAGCGACTGCGCTGCACTGGCTTGGGGAGAAACGTGCGACAGGCAGGCGCCTTTATAACGCCGGAGGGATCATAAACGTGACGGGCAGTTATCTGTGATGTCCCCTGAATGGAAAGGTACGAAGGTCGACAACCACGTTTCCATGGATAGACAATTTTGTGCCTTGATCGATTTGCCAAAACGCTCGCTCACAATGGTCGGGCCAGGAACGAGCAAGGGGGCAGTGTTTCGTCAAGGATAGTTCCGGTTGCATATGGGTGCCTTGCTCTTCAAGTTTGTGAAGAGACAAGGAAAAAGAAATAACAGATACAAGAGTAAAATGGAAGCGATATGGTGGGGGATGATGGGAACTCCAGAATGCCGTGAAGATCACGATGTACAGCGTTAACGCTCAGTAGAACCGATTTGGACGATCAATTTGCACACGTGGTTATGGTTCCCCTGTTCCTGAGTACTCGAGTGGGCTTGTTGCGTACCGCTGTGGGCCCAATCGCGGAATCACTAGGTTATCCAGAAATCCTGCTGACTGAGTCATTAGAATTTCTTCTGTATAAAATCCAACACAAATATGTGTTGCTACAGATATAAAGTAAGATGGCAAGTACCTTTTGAACAAACCAGAGATGTTGAGTGACAAGTGACAAGTACGTGACTCGTGGCAAGTCGGGGTGTTTTTATTCCCACGGTATTGCTAGTCACGAGTTCTCTACACTTTCTGTCTTTTTACCCAACTCATGGCGTCCAGGATCGCTCTAAACACCCTCAGGGCGTCTGGTAAGTAATTTGTTGCTGTCTACCTTATGGCCAGCGCAATAATATCTTTAGCCCGACCCCGCGTGGTGCAAGCCCTCGACCTTTGCCCTCGGGCCATTTCTGCGTATGTTCATATGCTCTACTCTAAACAATACTAATGCCATCTACGCAGCCGTTCGATGAGCTCCAACCCCCCTCCACCAGCAGAACGCGCCTCAGAAATCATCAACAACCTTCCCTCTTCTCCCGGTCTCATCACCAAGACCGGTGCAGCTCTTCTTGGAACGGGTCTTCTTGCAACCGCTATTTCGCAAGAAATATACGTGGTGAACGAAGAAACCGTTGTAGCTGTTGGCACTTTCATTCTCTTTGCATATATCTACCGGGTATGTGGGTTATTCAAATGACAGAATTTGTGTTCGATGCCCTTGTAGGCAATCCAAGAACCATACAAGGGCTGGGCAAACGGCCACATTGAGCGCATCAAGTCTGTCCTCAATGATGCGCGCGCCGGGCACACACAGGCTGTCAAGGACCGTATCAGCTCGGTTGAGCAGATGAAAGACGTCGTTTCGCTCACGCAGGGTATCTTTGCCCTTTCAAAGGTCAGCTCACGCTGTACTGCAGCACACTGAGTCTAACTTAGACTATTTTTCTGCTTTACAGGAGACTGCCAAGTTGGAGAACGAGGCTTTCGTGCAGCGCCAAAAGGTCGCGTTGACCAGCGAGCTCAAATCTGTTCTTGACAGCTGGGTCCGCTACGAGCAACAGCAGAAGGAGAGCGAACAAGCTGAACTCGCCAAGACTGTCATCGCAAAAGTCCTGAGTGGCCTCAAGGACGACAAGACGCAGAAGGATATCCTGACGAATGCCATTTCCGAGGTCGAGCGTGAGTAGTTTCGTCAGTGTTTATTTCTCCTTCTCATGCATGGTGCTGTGACTAGGCTTGGTCAAGGCGAAGGCTATTTAAGTAGACAGGTCGTCCTAGATTTTGATAACTTAGAATGATTGTTTGCAACTAGCATTTGCGTGAACAGAGTGTAGACCAAACAGAACCAAAGCAAAGCAGCCGAGACGACGCGTTGGCGCGTTTACCCCGTCCCCGCGCGGTCGGGACGAAACAAGTTTCCTTTCTTCTCGCCAACTTCAACGTCTGCACGATGGACTCGGACCTCATCAAGCTCGTCAACCGTCTTCAGGACACCTTCCATAACCTTGGTGCGCATCACCACGTCTTGCGTTGGCGCTAGTTGTGACTTTGTTTCAGGTGGTGAGCTGGACATGCCCCAGCTGGTAGTTGTGAGTCTCGTCTTTTGCCCACGGAAAAACCGCGTTCTTATCTTTGTTCAGGTAGGCAGCCAGTCGGCGGGCAAGTCAAGTGTCCTGGAGAAGTGCGTCTCGACCCCAGTTTCCCATTTCACCACCGTTGACATTGACGCTCTCGTGCATGCAGCATCGTCGGACGAGATTTTCTTCCCCGTGGTCAAGGCATTGTCACACGGAGGCCGCTTGTTCTTCAACTCATTCACACACCTGTTCCGGACCCTTCCTCCAGTCCACCGGCATACACCGAGTGGGCACAGTTCCTTCACATCGACAAGCGCTTCACCGATTTCAACGAGGTTCGTCGGGAGATAGAACAAGAGACCTACCGCGTCGCAGGACAGAATAAGGGAATCAGCCGGTTACCCATCTCACTCCGGATATATAGCCCCGATGTCTTGGATCTCACCCTGGTGGATTTGCCGGGGCTGACAAAGGTGTGTATTCGTTTCTAGCACGTCGTAGCATATCCGCAGCTAGTTAATGCCCGCTCAAGATACCGGTCGGCGACCAGCCGAGTGATATCGAACGCCAAATTAGAACCTTGGTCACGGAGTATATCTCAAAACCAAACAGGTAAGCCGGAGATTGCCTCTCTACGACGGCGAATTGATATGCTCCAAAGTGTTATCCTTGCCGTCTCCCCCGCTAACGTTGACCTCGCCAACTCGGATTCGTTGAAGCTCGCACGAAGTGTGGATCCCCAAGGTCGCCGGACGATAGGTGTCTTGACCAAGCTTGACATCATGGACGCTGGGACGAATGCATTCGATATTCTGACCGGACGCGTATATCCCCTTAAACTAGGTTTCATTGCCGTCGTCAACAGAAGCCAGCAGGATATCATTTCGGAGAAGAACATGACGGATGCTCTCGATGCAGAATCCGAGTTCTTTAAAAACCATGCTGCGTATCGGAATATTGCTCATAAGAACGGCACGAAGTATCTTGCGCGGACGCTGAATCAGGTGTGTCAAGATGATGAAACCTACTTGATTTCAAACTACAATTTCCGCAGGTATTGATAAACCACATAAGGGAGAAACTCCCTGATATGAAGGCACGTTTGAACACCCTGATGGGTCAAGCACAGCAAGAACTTAACTCGTTTGGCGACGCCGCTATCTTCGGCGATAAAAATCAGGTGGGTGGAAGCTTTAATGTGGCTTGCTTGGATACCTATCGTCTGCTAGCAAGGAGCGTTAATCCTACGGCTTATGAACCAATTCGCCCATGACTTCATCGCATCCATCGAGGGTACCAAAGTTGACATGTCCACCAAAGAGTTATCCGGCGGCGCACGGATATACTATATCTTCAACGACGTCTTCGGCTATGCACTTGCTTCGATAGACTCTACAGCGGGCTTGGATAATCAAGACATCCGCACAGCAATCCGGAACTCGACAGGTCCACGGCCCAGCCTTTTTGTTCCAGAAGCGGCGTTTGATCTATTGGTGAAGCCCCAAATAAAATTGCTAGAAGCACCCAGCCTTCGATGCGTAGAGCTTGTATATGAAGAACTTGTTAAACTTTGCCATAATTGTACATGCCCAGTATGGCATTTCCTTATTCCTTTCTTCCGCATATCTGATATTCTATACAGGATTTGGAGAGATTCCCCCGCCTTCACGCACAGCTGATTGAATGTGTATCGGAACTTCTGCGTGAACGCCTAGGTCCCACGTCAGAATATGCACACAGTCTCATTGAGATTCAAGCTGCATACATCAACACAAATCATCCAGCATTTATATCCGGGTCTGCAGTAGCCGCACAATCGGCGACGTCCCAAGCTCCGAAACAAACAAACCCCCCACGTGTAAGCTTCGTCTTCATTCTGTCTGATCTGAGACGTCAGACTGATAGGCTGTGGTACCCGTGACTCATTTGGGACACTTTACCCTCGAACACCCTAGCCCATCAGCGCTGAATCGACGAATGGCGCTCACACACCTGAAGGCGATGACGAATCATCTTCCACCGAAGAGCCAGCAGGTGTGAACAATGTTGCCTCTCGAGATGGGCGCTCCGTATCCTCAACAGTCCACGACCGAGCCCGGACCACGGGTTCCTCTCCTGCTGTGGGCATCTCTACCAAGGCGTCATCAAAGTCCCATCATGGTCCTCGGCACTCATCCGTGCACCCATCAGCGCAATCCCACACTCAGCCCATTGTGCCTGGTTCATCACCTCATACCGCACGGGAGACTTTTTTGAATTATTTCTTTGGTCAGAATGGTCCTGGTCCTGTCAGCGGATCGAGCCTTGAGCGATCACATCCCGGCATGGCCCCTATCCCGACCGGTCGGGACGTTTCGAGTGCAGAGACCCCTGGGCCCAGTGGGCTTATGGCCGGAAAGCGATCTCTGGATGGCACCAATGCGGCGTATGATATGAGAAGCCTGGGTAAACACATCGAGGCTGTGAGTGTCACAGGATTCAATTCCCAAAACACCCAGTATCTGGGTCAGGGCTGATGGCGAATGGCAATTTTTCTGGTTCTTTTTTTTTTCTTTTCAGGTGTCGGCATCCGATAGTGGCACGCAGATGACGCAACGAGAAGAAATGGAGACGTCTCTCATCCGGTCGTTGATCGCCTCGTACTTTGCGATCGTGCGGCAGGGCATCCAAGACCTGATTCCGAAGGCGATCATGCACTTTTTGGTGAACTGGTCGACGAAGGAGGTGCAGAACCGGCTGGTGGCGACGTTGTATAAGCCCGACTTGTTTGGAGAGCTGTTGAACGAGGACGAGGCGCTAGTCGCGGAGCGGACGAGGGTAAAGGCATTGTTGGACGCGTACAAGGATGCGTTCAAGACGTTGTCCGAAGTCAACTTGAAGCCGGTATAGGTACACACAGATGGATCGTTGTCTGTTATCACGTTACTCCCTACTCCCGTTTGTGGATTGCATTTGGATATTTCTCACCTTACGAACTAGAATGAACCCAGTCGATAAGCAGTGTGTATATGTCTGTGTCTAAGATTCAACGGAACACTAGAAACCAACTAGAAACACGGAGAGCAGTCACACGATGTATATATATATCGGATGACGGCCACAAATATACGGTTACCGTAACTATATTTGGAGACCTGGTAAGAGTACTGGACAACTCGCGATGCGTGCACACACAAGCTTAAGACCGGCAGGAGGACGGCGCATTCGAGTTTGAGGAGCAGGTCACCGTCACAGAGGACGACGAACGACAATGCCCTGCCCGGCTTCCCCTCGTCCTCGTCCTCCCGCCGCATGTACACACGTTAACCCAACAAAAAGAATTGAGACAAAAGTTCAGACGGACGACGGACGACAGCGTGCACAGCCAAATAACACACACAAGGGGGTTGAGCCCCCTTCCTCTCCCTTGAAGATGAACGCGACGACGTTCATGCAAACGCAGAGAGAGAACGGTGCGCGCCGTGGCTCAGCTTTCTGCAGAGGACGAACACGGGGAGGACGAGGACGATGCCTGCGGTTGCAGGTGATGGTGTTGCTGGCCCTTGACCGCGATCCACTTGTCCTTGACGGCACTGGGGATGTGTTCCTTGCCCTCGGAGGATGCGATGAGACCGATAGAGCGCTTGTTCTTGTTGTCCGGCTCCTCTTCGGACGTCATACTCTCCTCCGTGTCTGCTTCGATCCCACCATTGCTGGCATCCGACTCGGACGAGGAGGCGAATTCGCTGTGGATCACAGGGATGACAGTCTCGGCGGGCGTACACGTACCCGAGCTTGTGCATGTGCTCGTGACCGCGACTACCGGAATGGCACCCTCGAGCTTCATGGCAGCCTCGGCACGATGGATCTTCTTAAGTTTAGATCGTTCCTTTTTCTCGAGCTTCTGTAGGGGATTGCGAGGGAAGGAGTTGGCAAGGCGTCCGATGAACAAGGGGGGAATAGAAAGTTGAAACTAACCTCTCTGGCCTCCCTCTCCTCTTGCTTGATTCGGAAAGCAGATCAGCACATGCGTATTCATGGTGACAGCAACAAGTTTGAATTTTTACCTCTTTCGCGACCTTCTCTTCTTTCTACAGGGTGCCGTCAAGAACGTCGATTGGGAACAAGAGGCAAGGGATGGGAAAAAAAGACCTCACGTACCTCTTTACGTTCTCTCTCTTCCGCCTGTAATATGGTGCACATGGCACACGCACACACGTCGGTCAGTTCGGTCTACCAATCGGAAGACGCATCATATGCATACCTCCTTCTTTTCCTTGGCTTCGCGCTACATGTCAAAACGTCAGCCACATCCGTTGGTATGCCTACATTCCGATACAGAACGCACCTCAGCTTTTTCCCTCTTGAGCTTTTCGCGCGTCTCACGTTCCTGAATGATCCTGGAAGGGGAAGGGGTGTTGTCAATACGACTTTTCGGGAATATTCGGAGAGCGGACAAACCAATCGGCCACTTCGTCCACACACTCCATTGGGCGAACTTTATTCTTCAGCAGGTATCCTTGCAACGCCGCCACCTATGTACGGCGCGAGAGGCCGAAGTTAGGCGTCTAAACTTTCTCATTCCAAATGGGAGAGAACACTCACGCTGAGCTCGCCCTCAGGAATCGCATTCGCAAATCGCTTGGCCAACTCCGCAATCTCGGCCTCTTCGAGCACCGGAATGGAGTGTCCAGGGACCTTCCGTTTCGGAAGTGGCATGTTCGTTTGTGACACATCAGTCTCTTCCTCCAACGTGATCACCGTTGAGGGCGACGACTCGGCGGCCGGCTTGGAGGGGAAGAAGCACTTGAAGATGCCTTCTGCTTGCCACTTTGTCGCATGGGTAAAGTTCACCCATACATCCATCCGACCTGGTCGGCTGAGCGCCGGGTCGAGACGCTCGATGTGGTTAGTCGTGGCAAACAACAAGCTTGAGATCAAGGGGTGCGAAATGTTAGCAAAAATCTCGCAGTATCGCAACGATGAACTTACCGACCCTCGGCCGCCGCAACTCCATCAAGGCTGTTCAATAGACCACTCAGACTAAGAGTAGAGCCATCATTCGCATCATTCGCATTGGTCGGCGTCGTTGCAGTTGTCGCGGGTGCGCCTGTGGAAGCTCCATCACGACTGACAGATCGAGTGAAAGCAGCGTCCAAATCTTCAAGAAGCAAGATACATCTACAGGTGAACAACTCAGCAGTGCGCGGAGGTAAGGACCACGTGATCCTACCTAGACGGTACAAGTCCCATTAATGTGGTCAATGTATTATCACTCATCCTGTGGAAGGCCTATTAATACAACCCAGAAAGGATAAGATGGATAGCTTTACCCCTTTGATGACAGACTGACGACATAAATGTCCAAGCCCAATTCGCCAGCCAACGAATGAATTAGCGACGTCTTCCCACTGCACAACGGACGGGTTAATGCTCAGTAAACGAAATCGTGGGACAAACGCCGTACCTTCCTGGAACTCCATAAAGGAGGTACCCTCGACGGAATGGAATTCCTGTCATTGAATTCGATGAGTGGGATTATCGCCTCATCAATTTTTACTAACCTCTTTCGGCATACCTTGGAAGACGAGATAAATATCCAGTGTACCGGGAAAGTTCTAGATCCGACCACTCACCAATCTTCGGAGCACAGGAAGTCTTTGCAATCTGCCAGCAGCATATCTTTGACACCTGGTTGAAGCACAATGGAACTCATGGGCCGCTTTTGGCGGGCTCCATTCCATCTCCAACAGCCATAGGTCCTGATAGACGCCGAAGTGGTCTAGGTCAGCCGCCGGCCCATCAGAATCTTACGGAGCTCGCTAACTCACGTATCGGCCATGAAAATGTGGACGCGGTGCTCGGCGTCTTTCTCGTACTCGCGCTTGGCTTCCAGGACTAGTTTCTTGAGGATATCGTTATTACGAGCGACAACGCTAGCCGGAAGTGAGCCGAAGCGAACAACAGTAAGGGACGGCAGAATCAAATTTACCTGATCTTGAGTGACGCGCCATGGCCGTAGTCGGGGTAGCGCTTCGTGCGGGTTATCTTTTTGCCAGTGGATTGATATGAGTGTCGCCGTGGATATCGCAGATTGAGCTAATAAATGAACAACCTACCCTTAGCCAATGGCCACGGTAATAGATTGTGTGAGTTGTGTCTGTGAACGAATTGTCGGAACTGCGTGAGAAGGGCACATATATCCGGTAACCTACCTAAACTTGGTATGAACGCCACCTTGCGTTTCCGACGGCCGTGTACGAGAGCATCCTCGTCCTCTTCCTCGTCTTCTTCCTCGTCCACGTCGCCTGTCGTTGACTGCGTGAGACCATTGCGACCGACCGTACGTGTCGTTATTTCAAATTCACGACTACGACCCCATGCAGGTTGCTGTATCCCACCGGTGAGCGGGGCCAAGCATCCGGAACACGCTAACTTGCCTTGGACAACCAGTGCATCAACCTGTGCTCGCAAGTCAGCCCCCGACGCGCCAAATTCGACAACTTTGGCGTCGCTCACCAATCGTACGGATAGTCCTCCTGGCTGAAGTGCGCGGTCAGGAAAAATGCTGTCATGGCAAAAGGGCTCAGCATCCAGCGAAAATAAGAGAAACGACGCATACAGTCGATGAACCCGTTCCAAGCAGAGAGGGAGGCACGTCTTGCTGTCTCGACAGTTCCTCCGATGACGACGAGTTTCTGGGGGAGAGGGTAAGCGGGGGAAGAAGAACATCGGTGTTGGACGAGTACCAGGGTGTCCTGGATGGCATTGGTGTTCATCCCCAGTGGGGAAAGCATGTTTTTCAAGGTGTCCATGGTCGGGGGAGGATTCGAAGGCGGAGAGGCAGCGGTCTCGCCACGGTCGGTATTTAAGTGATTTATTAGCGCCTCGTGTAAATATAATATGTGCAGGGTGGCAAGTGAACGGGACGGTGTCAATTACATCTCGGTAAGGCTTCCCGGTAGAAAAAAGAGCATTAACTTAATGATATCAAGTCGTGACGTGCGACTCTGCAGAGAGGGACACACGGTAACCATACTCGTAAAAACTCAGATAAGGTCACGGTGAATCTCCACATACCACGCTCACCTAGTGAACCAACCAACCAGTGCGTTCCCACTTACGTCCACCAGTATGTAGACTTGGATCGCGGTCTCCACAGTATGGGAGAATGTGAGGGTCGCGATACAACCCCCCTGTGGTGGCGGAACGCTCCTCAGATCCGGCCCACTTTCCGTTCATTACGGCAATGTGGTTTCACAGGTACTAACCCCCTTGACTTGGCAAATCTCAGGTTGGCGATCGCTCTCCCCCCTCTTCTCTCACCAGTGGTCCCAGCAGAGAGACCCGGTTTCGCCCACGCTGCGCCCGTAGTCATACAGTACATAATGAACGGTACGCTACGGAGACGAGATTTATGGCATTGGCCCGGCAGTAGAGCAACTGTCAGCCCTGGAACTACCGAAATGCATGACAAAACCGCCGGTCCGCCAAGCTACCCACCCCCTCGTAATGGACTGACCGTACCGGTAGAAATGGGTAAAAAAGTAGTGGGAGTTTAATTGCGTCTTAAAATTGGTACAGTATACCGTCATCCCGTCCGTTGCATTCCCAGGAGGAGTGCTCCTAACACAATAGCGAAGGGAAAGTGGCTGCCACTGTGTGGTAAGAGACGAAAACGTCGTCGGATCTACGACCCAAGATCCCTGGGGTAAGGTTCGCTCGATACGTCGGATCGCACTGCGAGATCTCGGAATAGTACAGCGCAAAAATATCCCCACGGCCAACCGCCGCCGTCCCTCGGCTGAGTGGCAGCGCAACTCGGCTGCACCGCTGCGTTCCTCCTGAGAGGCAGGCAGTGGGTTCAAGATGCTTCATCCGGCGATGAAATTTCAAAAGTTGAACTGCCTCCCCTTCCCGTCTGTTTTTCTCACACAACCACAAGTGCTCACCTCACCAGATCTCACGACCCCACTCGACAGTTGGCACCGTATCGGCAGCGAAGATGTGACTCTGAATGACGGTGGTGTCGAGATCCGTCCTTTTTCGGTCCCGATAGCCATTATTTTTACTCTCAGACTCTGAGGCGTTCAAGCTCCCAGGTCATATAGGAGTCTCGAGTCTAGCCGTGCAAACGCCTCTGAGTGGTCTAGACTCTGCCGATGCCATACAGGTCACCAGTCATTTGGTGGCTTGATGGACATATGTATGCAGCTTGTCATATATTGCGCGTGCCAACGTTGCTATCTTTTTCCTCTCTGAACGTTCTAATAATTTTGACAACCGACGACAACTGGGAGTGCCGCATCTCGGTGCTGCGTGGGCCTAGGCTACGGACTCATTTTGATCGGAGCGCCACCGTGTCCCGCCGCTCTTTTGGGGACCATTCAATTTCGAAACACGAATCCTGATCTAGTATGTATCCTGAACCGTATGCGCTACTAATCTGGCTGAACGATCACGAGATATCCACAAATCATGACGCATATCAACTTCGAAGTATGATGGTGACGATAATCTACATCTTTTCGTCGGAAAGCGAGGAAAAAACAAATTACGAGAGAGAACGAGTCAGATCTGAGTCGCAATGACCCCAGCTGGTCGAGCGGCAAGGTCTGGCATCACATCTTCCTTCCCGATAATCTCATCTATTCAATACGCACACAACACACATCCACGGATTATCCTTTTCTGAAAGGAAGCAGAAGTTCGTCGTGTCGACACCGCATCATCATATCATCAATCATATTCTCCTGAAGCGTGATTCAAAGTGACTTGTCCACACATTGCCGGTGGCGCACTACATATATCATATCCATACCATCACAAGTTTATATTGTGCAGACATGATGGATGAATCGATGACGGGCCAGTGGCACATAGTACACACTTCATACCGGTACTACGGCGCGCAACGTTGCAGTGCTTGATATTGATGCGGCGCCACACTCCGAAGAACTTCGCAAGCCCAATGTAATTGAGTACGTGCCGCACCGGTGGGCACTCCTGGTGGGTTCCAGCGATTTGTGTTTCGGGACGACGCCCGTACGTAAACGTTGAACTCAGTGGCGCAACCAGCTCCGTGGACATGATGCAACATGCGATGGATATGAATATGGGATACATGAGATGCGATGATCATCATATCAACGTTTTCACCCCCTTTCTTCCCCCTTCCCCTTTCGTGTGCAGCGAGCAACCCTGGCTCCAAACCATCCTTTTGAGCACCTCTGCGTGGCCGAAACATGGCACCGCCACTTGCGTGAGTGGCTGAAAGAACGTGGTTGCGGGCAGGACGGTTCGTCCCGCTGTGTGGCGCCTGTGTTTCTTGTTTTTTTCGGTCTTTCCTCTTTTTGTTTTCCGTCGACCTGTGCGCGGGGTTCCACGGTACCAAGTACTCGGGTCCCTCGATCGCGAGATCTTCCTTTTTAAATGTGATAACGGCGTCGACGCTAAAAACTTTGAGCAACTTGGCATTCGCGAGTCGTTGACGTACTACGGAGGTCCGAGACTTTTTTGTGGTCTGCCCATGACCAAAGTGGATGGACGTTTGGACCTCGATGGATTAGATTAATCATCGCATTTTGATTGCGGAGTTGTGGTTGATTGATGGAGGACCCGCCACGACGACGGAGATGAGCGCTGAGCGCTGAGCAATGGACGGGTTCGTGGAACGACTGTTCGCAATTACTTAAAAGAAGCGAGGTCGGGGATAGCACACAAGATGGAATGATAGGGACGCAAACGATTGAAGTGAAGACTGCGCCACATATTGCTAAAGGGTGTGTGTAGGACGCGCAGCTTCTCGAATGAAAGATTAAACATTGAGCGGAAGACGGCAAATGAACGTTTACTGTAACATATTGGCTTGAGCATGTCACCGTGATATGTCGTGTCCAAGTAACCACAGCGCGGCCTTCGCAGAATGGAAGAAGCTCCCTGAAACCTTCAGTCATGAGTATGCGCAATAACTAGTACATTGTAACATCGTGTCTGGGGACAAATGATAAGACAGGGAAATGATGCGTCAAAAGAGACTCACTTAATCTCTACGTAGGAGTTCACCCATCTCCATGTCATCATTTTCATCCCTCGGAGCAGAAATAACGAGACCCTCCTTCATCTCTCTCTTTACGCAGAGCTGCTCTGCAGCTATTACTGTCCAAGTGGACCCTGCAAACACGACGAGCCAGAAAAATAATGATGTGGGAATGGAAGCCGAATAATATGTCGTTAGCACCAGGTGAATGAACATTAATGTCAACACAAAGTCCAAGATGAGACGCGGCCGTCGTATGAGAGTGTACAAGTAGTAGATGCTACCCGGGAATGAGAGAGAGCGCGTGCGTCAGAAGATGTACGAGTTATGCATCGCAGGACGGAGTACGTACTCTGCTGAAGAAGCAATCAGCCAGGATGCAGCGATGACCCAACCTCGTATAGGGTCTGTCCGCCCGTCCCATCGGCCGTCTTCCCAGCCACCACCCACTCGTTTGCCGCCACTCCACGCGCCATAATAGGAGCTCCATCGCTCCTCGCCTTGGACACCGCGGACGGTCGGCTGGCCGGCCATTTCTCTCCAGTCCATTACCATGCCTGGTGATGTTAGGCGCGTCCCTGCAATGACACATTGGCCGAAGAAGTTACATACCAACGTTTGCAGCACCACCTTCGTACATGAGAGAAGTTGGCTCGGCAAAGACGGCGAGCAGTGGGGGTATGAGGAGTGAAAGCGTCAGGTAATGCAGCGTCTGCATGGTTATGATCTGGTGACAAGTATAGCGGTTTACATGGAAATGAATACAGGAAGATACCTGAGAAATGAGCAGGAGAGGGTCCCAAGTTGTTTGTCGTGGAGGTGCCATGCTGAGGCTCCCCGGAGTACTGAAAGTCTTGAGTTCTTGACCGTGATGACTCGGAGTTAAAGTTGTACACGTAATCACTACAACATAATTAATATCCAAATCGGTTGTGGGATTTCCAAGTTCTCATCAAACGTTGCGCGGGCGGTGTCGACTGTGCGCGATGCTCAGTCCAGCCTACGAACGCGTTTCTGTCAACGAAGAGGACCAGGACGGTGTAGAAATTGCCCCTCACCCATCCCATGCTCAAACCCGCCCTGACCTCGTTGTTCGGCCGCCAGTTTACTATGGGGATGGTCCGTTTGACCCACCGAGCTCAGACGACGACGAAGATCAGTTTCTAGGCAAGCAGGAACATCCTGGTAATTTCGGCGATTCGGAGCCAGGGAACGGATTGAGAGTGGGAGCTCGCAATGTCAGTACCCCTCTCCTCCGCGGCATAGTTCCCTGAGTTCATGTCCAACATCACATTTAGCGTCCGACTGCTCTGAAGTATCTTGTCTGCTCTCTGGGATTTCTGGTGTTCTTGTCCGCTTGTATTGGAGTGTTTGCTGCAACCAATCTCTATCGTGGAAGGCCATACCGTCCATTGAGAGCGCGTAAAATAACGCTCGATCACACATTCAATGGGACTTTTCGCCAAGATGTCCAATATCTTCATTGGGTCCCTGAAGGCGCGTAGGCAACGAGTTGCCATCATTCGCCACTCACGTTGTATATAGCCGGAGATGGTGTTTTCTCAGTCTATCAGAACGGACAAATTCAACTCATTGATCTCAAGACAAACTCAACCACGCCCTTGGTTTCGTTTACTGACATCAGAGACGTAAATGGTTGCTTTCATTTCCACGAAAATTCCCTGAATTTTGCCTGCAGGAGAACGGTGAGGTGATCCATTGGACCAGCTGGAAACTCTCTCCAGATATGAAATATATCCTCGTCAAAACGAATCATATCAAGGTACGTATAATCTCCGTATATTTTGCCGTGAAATCTTAAGCAGCATTAGCAATGGAGACATTCAAGCTTCGGCAATTACTATGTTCATAATCTGGAGACTAAAGCCACCTATCCACTTCTTCCGCCCACCAATCCCCCAGTGACGGCATTTGCAACCTGGTCGCCTACAGGCGAATCAATTGCTTTCGTTGCTTCTAATGATCTCTATGTTGTTCCGTCTGCGTCGTGAGTATTTTTTTCCGAATGCTTACATATTTTGGGTTTTATTTTAGCGTATAGTGCGTTGACCTCGCCTATCCGGGTGACAACTAGCGGCAACGCGTCGCTGTTCCACGGTGTACCGGATTGGATTTACGAAGAAGAAGTTTTCTCTCAAGATTACGCCCTCTGGTGGTCTCCTGATTCATCAAAAATCGCTTACCTTCGCCTCGATGAAACTGCTGTTGAGGAATACAGGTTCCCTATCTATAACCCAACAGAAGATTCCTACGCCGTTATCCCATATACGGAAGATGTGGTGATTAAATACCCAAAGCCAGGTTACAATAACCCACTCGTATCAGTCCACGTTTTCGATCTCGAAGCTTATCTGAGTCAGTCGGAGTCTACAACAACCTCCGCTGCAGACGAGACTGTTCTTGATCTCAAATGGCCTGGTGGTTTCCCTTCGAACAACAGCATCATTAACGAGCTCGCTTGGGTTGACAATTCAACGTTAGTCCTAAAGGAGGTTACGCGAGCCGCTGATCATGGGAACGTCGTGCTATTTGATTTGGGCCTTGTGACTTCCGGGGAAACTGTGACGGGCCAGGTCGTTAGACAGCTTGGCATAGACGGCGAAGAGGGCGACGAGGGTTGGATTGACGAAGTTGGTAAAATTCTAGCGATGCCTGCACCCAGAACTCATGTAATCCTCGCGATCGCAGGGCCAGAGTATATATCCAGTCCCAGCAAGCTTACGATCGAGCGATTCGCCCGCTTACCTGGACATCGTGCCTAACTCAGATGGATTCAATCACATTGCTCTTTTTGATCCCGCCACTTCCTCTACACCGCGTTTCCTTACTTCTGGTACCTGGGAAGTTACAAACGGTATTCAAGCGGTGGATGCCCAGCGGGGATTGATGTGAGCTCCCAGATCTGTTAATATCCGTCGCTTGCATGGCACATGATACTGAAGCAGCGAATTCAAAACAGTTATTTCCAGGCTGCACGTTCATCCATCCAACGTCATCTGTACTCAGTTCCGATCTCATCACCGAACGCTGACTCAGTGGTTCTCCCTACTCCCCTAACCGACGATTCGACCCCGTCTTCCTATTCCGCCAGCTTTTCGCCAGGTGCAGAGTTTTACTTACTAAATTATGCCGGCCCCAACATTCCGAGGCAGAGGGTGGTAGACGTCAACAGGCCTGGTAATTTCCGCGCTTCAGAAGGATCGAGCATTGGCTCAATGTCTTGTTTACAGATTTTGATTATGTCCTCACCGATAACGCTGCGTTGAACGAAACCCTCGGAGAATTCGAGGCGGCAACCATCACGTACTCGACCATTGATAGCGATGGTTACGGTGAGCCTTTTTTCCTTTCTTTTCTTTTTTTACCCGAACTTGATCATTCCGTCGCTTACCATCTCAGAGCTTAACGTCAAGGAGATGCGGCCGCCTAGAATGGACGATTCCGGGCGCACAAAGTACCCCGTTCTATTCTTTGTGTGCGTCCTCGGTTCTGGACCCCACCCCTTCTTTTTGCTGATTTTTTACTGTTCAAATAGCTACGGCGGCCCTGGGAGTCAGAAAGTCGACCTAAAGTACAATCGCGATTGGCACGACTACCTCGTCTGCACCCTTCATTATGTCGTCGTCGTCGTCGACGGGCGCGGAACGGGATTTAAAGGGCGTCGACTGCGCAACCCCGTGAGGTACAACATGGGCTTCTGGGAAACTCGGGATCAGATCAATGGTGCACGGTGCGTTCTTGTGCTTCTTTTATTTCCAATTATTTTTTCCCGCTTGTTACTCACCGTCGTTCTCAGTATCTGGGCTGGCAAGGATTATGTCGACCCCAAACGCATCGGGGTATGGGGTTGGGTAAGTACACTTGCACCGCTGCAAGGACATGACTCCACCCTGACAACTCCCGGCTTCAGTCTTATGGAGGCTTCATGGCGTCCAAAGTTGCCGAAGCTAATGCCGGAATCCATTCTTTGGCCATGGCTATAGCGGTGAGCTGAGTTCTGCCCAACTCTATCAATATTAGCTCAATTGTTTTCCAGCCCGTCACAAGCTGGCGATTATACGGTAAGCATGGAAGGTTTGTCACAAACAACCGATAGGCAACTCACCCTGTGGCTTCCAGACTCGATCTACACGGAGCGGTACATGGGCCTTCCGGACGACAACCCGGGTGGATACGTCAACGCCTCAATCTCTCACGTGGAAGGGTTCCAGAACGTCGACTTCTTGTTCGCACATGGAAGCGGGGACGACAACGTCCACTTGGCACACTCTGCGCACCTGCTGGACATGCTCACGGCGGCGCAAGTGAGGAATTTCAGGTTCAGGATGTTTACGGATAGGTCAGCCTTTTTTTTTTCTGAGGTTGCGTGATGAATAATCTTGTTTGGCACACAGTGACCATAGCATCTCCAAGAGAGGGGCGAACAGGGAGGTGTACGAGTACATGGCACTCTTCCTGATAGAGAAGTGGGGCAAGGGTGGACGTCGTCGTGGGTGGTGAATTTGAACGCGGTGACGCCTAGGCCTAGCCGAAATAGAACAAGGACAACCTGTTAGGGAACTTCGGTTCCTCCTCCCCATGGAATGTACATACGACAAGCGTTGACATACATAAATTGGTTCCGAACTCGAGCTAAGTTAAATTCGGCAAATGTTGAAACCGTTTGTCAGACGTCCTCGGGGATGCGCTCTGGGTGTATGTAAGTTGATAACGAACGTTTCAGCTCTCCGGCAAAAAAGGCGAGCGGAGCGCCTGGATAGGCTGTGCATTCGGTTGTCGCAGCGTTGAAACGTTGAGTCAGAACCGGTGACCGTACCACATATGCATGGATGCAAGTGATGTGACGAAAACCGATTGCCAGGAAGTCGACCCGCTGGCAAACGTTTGACGACCCACATCATACTGTACTACGCATGCCTGACTAGATTGCCGTAGTGGGATACGCGATCGATCTGCAGCAAAGTCTCGCCAATTTCGTGTGCACCGTATAAACGCGTTGCTCCCCGGGCCCCACATCGTAACCTAAAATAAATGAGGATGATGGAATATAATATATTAGGAGGTTGCGGTGAAGATCATGGGCGCTCTTTAAAGCTGCTGCGCGTAACTAGTCACTGTAGTAACAAGACATAATTCACTGCGGAAGTATCACTGTGAAGGGCTACGGCCTTTGGTCTCGTTAAGCGCGTGTATGCACATCCACGCATATACACACACGAGGTTCCGTTGAGGTCGCTCGCTTGAGGTGGGGGGGTCATCTTGTCTGACCGTTCAGGGAGGGAAGTACTTTGACCCACCTCAGGCTCGAGCAGGCCCGGCCGAGTCTGGTTCTAGTGCTATATTGCTATATGTCCTGTTCTGTGTGGGTTGTCCACATTTCGTTATGCGTGCCTTCAGACCTAGTAGTCTCTCCAAGGGTCGACGGGGAACACGGATGTGTTTTGTGGAGCGGGGTGCCAAGATTGGATAAGGCGGTCTCGGATCTAGTAACAGCTAAGGTTCGACTATTTGACCCGGAAGTGGTGGAGAGTAGCACCATTAAATGTCAGGGATTGTGGGTACCGTTTCGTGTGTCATCGACTGACAAACCGGATCGACTCGATAGGCGCGATATGATGCATGATGACGCGTCCGAGCGGCCTGGAATAAAGACATAAAGACATTCTGTACCGGTGCTGTATTGTAATATTCGGGGAATACTTGGCATGCATGCTGATGGATCGGACCTTTTAGGATACAGCCCCAGCCTCCCCCTGGTTCCTATTTATTACTTGCTTTTATCGATGGGATGGAAGGCATGGGGATGGTGAGGTATTATCGTCATCATATAAACAATGATATCATCAGAAGCTGCTTACAGCAACCTCTTGCCAGTAGGCACAGAGTTTCCGGACCGGTGCGGAACCAGATCGTGTGTGCTCACAAGGAAGCAGGAAAAAAACGTGCCCAACGGTTGGCTCAGTGCACGATCCTCGAGGTCCATTTTCGCACGGGATAAATAGCAGAGATGGCGTCACCGACTTCGAACCTGACATTACTTGGTAAAACAAGTTAGCTCTAGAACGGGAACAAAAGTGAAACGCGCGTTGCAACGTACCGCATACATGATGCAAGAGCCCTGAACTTTGAAGTTGACTCTTGATGGTCAGGGAAGAAGAGCCTCGAGTCGCGGTCAACTGTGGATCCGTCCCGGAGGGATCCGGTACTGTATGCGATCGCTTTCACTTCAGCTTCAGACAGGCAAGGAGACGACGTCTTCATGTCTTCATTCGCTACCAACGGCAAATTGGAAAACAAAAATATGCCAAGGTTTCAACCGAGATCCACCTATTCCACGCAACGCATGAGGTTGACCTCTGTCGACCTGAGCCTGCACCTGCTGTGCCAGATCTTTCTCAATTGACGCGGTTGGCGTCGCCTGTCTGGCGAAAAGTTTGTTTACCTGCCGCCGGGCGCCGGAACTGCCGGTGACTCGAGACCGCGGGCCCAATTCCGGCGGCTTCAAGTTGTTGTGAAGATGAGACGAGTCAGATTTTTTTGTTTGTTTTCACTTGACAGAGTCGCGGAGACGAACTTGAATCTACAGGACCGACGCTCAACAAGTCCTGTGGCGACATTCACTATGATGTCGAAGCCATCGAGGTTCCAAGTTAGTAGTCCACCCAGCCAACTTGTTAGGAGAAGTCGGGACTCGGAGATCGATGGATTATCGATATTTCTACCGTGCCTCAGCCAGGCTGCTGTACAGCCTGTACTGTGGCACAAGCACGAGTCTGGTGGTATACATGCACGCTTTCAAGGCCAAGCTTCCTAGCGTGATTTATCTAATAATAGGATAGGTCGTCTGCTTCCAACGAGTTCCGCCGAAAACGAATCAATCAATATTATTATCTCCCGGTGGTACAGCCTCTCTGAGCCAGCCCCCTCATACGCACAGGATCCTGCATTGCCGCAATATTGTTCTTTACCACATTCGAGCTGCTCTCGAGAAGTCCTCAAGTTGTAGTGATTGTCAAACGCTCCGACATGTCCGGCCTCCTTAAACCACCCATCAGCCAGCCTGCGACCCAAGCCTTGGATTCTCTCAAGGCGTGGCTCTCCCTCTGCCAACTCGCTTGAGGAATGACCCGTCAGACACGATATCGAACTTTGCTCGCTAGCTTGGCCCAGACCCTGTCTGCCACGAGAAGAACGTCTCGAATTACTCTGGTATCCAATGTGAACTTGGCAAAATTTGGACTAGTTCGTCGGCTCTCTCAGGCTCTCTCTCGGAAGTCTGTCGACTCCGAGTCGGCTATATTATACAACTCGCGAATCCGACGGTCGGTGCCGATTAGCTAGTCGGTCTTGACTGAGGTTCGTAACGATCACCACACCACACCACACCGGGGTCCGGGTCCACTGGTCTGATGCGGCGGCGACTAGGCCTGCCACACTGGATCATAACTGTCCCAATCGCATCTGTCAAAATGGAAACGCGATCCGTCGTGCCTGGACCTCAAAGTCAGATGTGAATATTGCTCCTCGTCTAAGCCTATCAGGACGTCTGAGTCTCGACCGCCGGTTTACCAGCTAACCCAGAAATTGTAGTCACGGGACTAGACTGAGCTTGCCGCACTGCGGGCCCGGGTACCTCAGGTCCGGCCTAGGTAGGCCTGGCTAATGCTGTGAAGGCTGGTCTGTCATCTACTGAAACTGCATAGACATGACGGTTCTAGGTAGGGCCTGGCTAATGCTGTGAAGGGTTGGTCTGTCGGTGGGCTCTTTGAACCATCGTTCCACTTCTTCCGCAGACCGTCGCCCACCTGCCTACTACCTACCTTCCCGTGGGCTCTAGGCTTTTCCCCTCCTAGTTTCAATCTACTGAAACTGCATAGACACGAGGGTTCTAGGTAGGGCCTGGCTAATGCTGTGAAGGGCTAGTCTGTCGGTGGGCTCTTTGAACCATCGTTCCACTTCTTCCGCAGACCGTCGCTCACCTGCCTACCTACCTTCCCATGAACTCTAGGCTTTTCCCCTCCTAGTTTCAATCTACTGAAACTGCATAGACATGAAGGCCCTACGTTATTGTTACTCAAGTAACCATGGCGATCAAAGAGGCTTGCCTAACTTGAGTCCTGCACTCCGAATCGGTGACAGGTGCCATGGCATGTCGATCGACCGAGAGAAACTTGGATACAGTAGATTGAAGCGGCCTGTTCAACGTTCAAACCTGCCAGTACCTGACTCGACTGCATCGGTACTATACATATACATCGACGTGGCCAGGAGCGCGGCCCCGACGGTACGACATCGCCATGTATCAAGTAACGTGGTCCTTAGCGATCTGTGGCACATCTAAGTTATGAGTTACCGTACTTATACCGACGTCGGACGTCCACGCCAAATTTTTACAATTTACATCACTGATCTCGAACTCGACAGGCAAACCTGGACCTTGAAACAAAGGACACTTTGGAACTGTGGAACAGGAACAAGGAACAACTCGGTCGAAAATCACCGCATTTTTTTCCCTTCCTAAGTTGCCGAATCCCATCATTGTCCCTCGAGCTCGGTAGGGTTTGAACTTGTCGTCGGAACCCGCGGTTGGCAGTTGGTAACTGGAAGGAATACACAAACGGATATCTGAATCATTTCACGGTTTTCGGATCAAAATACATAAAACTGTTAGGGGCCATCACGAGAGTCTCTGGGCACTTGGTGATCGTTTCATAGTTGGTGTCCAATGGAGTTGGGGCTGTGCTGCGTTGATGTGATGCCAACCAACGGTTCGCTACGTACCAGCTGATCACATCAATCAATGTATACGTACTACGTCATCACTCTTTGTAGGAGCACTGAATTCTCTTGCGAGTATGTATGTCTCCGTTCCTGCCATGTACTGAGGATTCCAACATTAAGTAACCGAGGCAAGAAAGAAAAGGAAAACTGGTATGTCTACAACTAACCCGGCGAAACATCCAGAAGAGCGCAATAGTTCAAAAAATGAATCAAATCCAAAAGGAAAGGGCTAAACAAGAGCGTCAATTGGGACCAATAAATATCCGAGTCAATTTTAAAGACGACAAAAGGTATCGACGAGATGAGGCTCGTTCGCCGGTGGGTAAAAGCACATCCATCGTAACAAATGGGGGGGTCTTTACGCGGAAGTGGGCGCCAACATTATCACTGTCAGTGAAAGGAGGCAAGTTGAGATATCGTCGTGGGGGAGCGGTGAATGGGAAGTAGTCGGACAAATGTGGACACGGCTTGCATAAAAATATTGAAGAAATGAGAGTGCGACAAGCAGACCAGCCTGGCGTCGCGGATGAACAACGGCGGAAACCAGCATGCACACATGTAAGAGGCGATTGAGGGCCAAGATAACGCTTAAAGATACAGTAATAAGTAGATCGGGCGAACTGTACAATGGTCGAAACAGTTTCACGGCGCCAGCAAAACATACACAGATCGTGGCGCAAGAAAAGCTTAGAATCCACCGTAGGCGTCGCCCTCTTCATATACGGTGGCTGGTCGCTGATGAGACTCGGTAGTGTTCCCTGGGCCGGGGGCAGGCGTATCAAAAGGACTGTGTACATGTCCTTGGGGAGCAGCGGCCTTTTGCGGTGGGCTGGCCTCGACGGGATCATCAAAGGGACTCGGTAAAGGTTCCTCGGGTAGATCGTAGCGACCGTGGACCCGTTCGTTTGGATCGGTAGCGCCCAGCTGGCGCGAGATGTCGGCATACTGCGCAGCCTGGTAAGGAGAGACACTGGACCGATTGAGGTCGATATAGCTAGCGTTCACGTCGACCGAGGCAGGTGCTGCAGCAGAAGCAAATCCAGCGGGGGCGGTTGGTTGGCGAGTGAGATATTGTGCATTCGAGGGTTGTCTGGCGACGGAGTCATAACCAGGGTATCCCGCGTCGGAGGGTTGTCGAACAATTTGTTGCTGAGGGTGGTTGTAGCCAGTGTAACCCATCGAGGGTGCTCCATAAGCCTGTGGGGGAGAGCTAGTGGGCGGGATCGTCTCCATGGGCGCATTGGGAGGCTGGGAACCGTATCCTCCATAATTACCGTAAAAGTTCTGGCCACCATATGCACCCTGAGTGGCAAGGGCAGGAGACGCATTGTGGTGCTCGATCATAGTTGGTGGACGGGGGTTGTAGGAGCGTGGGGGCTCAGTGGGGTCATCGACCAGAATAGCAGACTGACGCTTGAAGGCTTGGGCGTCAAAATCGTCGATATCACGGTTCCGTTGACGGCGCTAATAAAGATTTCCGGTAAGGAGAGGAAGTGCACGACAAGCACGGGGATTCGCACCATGCACCACATGACGAGGAAACCGAGGACGGCGATACCGGCGAGAGTGCCAGCAACGGCAGCTACGATCAAACCCGTACTGGTTCCACCAGAAGCGCCGGGGGTAGAGGAACCCGTGGGGGATTGGGTGGGTGAACTGAAGGAATTACCAGTGGAAACTCGTGTGGCCGTAAGCGGCAACGGAGAAGTGGATAAAGGCTAGAATTGTTTGTAGGTGACATGCTTGACAGTCGACTGAGATATCACTCACGTGTGTAGTCGGCGAGCTTGAAGAAACGGTAGAAGATGTTACAGAAGTGGAAGAAGACTGGGAAGAGGAAAGGCTCGAAGAGGACGAGACCGAAGACGAAACGCTTGAAGTGGACGAAGAAGAAGACGTGGACGAAGAAGACGATGGGGTATTATCATTGTTGGACGATGAAGGCTGGGCGGGCGTAGTCGTCGTGTCCGTGTTTTTGGCTATAAATCGGACTGATCAGACAAGGATATAGCATGGTGACAAACGACAAACGATTAGACGAAGGGGTAGCAGTCGTTTGGGTAGATTGGGGGGGGATGATATCCGAGGAGGGCAGGCTGACGGCGCGTGCAGCATGTGCGAGGTGAGCGCCGTTCCAAGAGCGCTTGTTGTGAGGGTCAAACATTTTTAAAAGAAAGGAAATATCGTAACGAGTGAAACGAGCAAAGAAAACGGAAAAATGCTCAGAGTTGAGACGGGCGGAGGCGGGCGAGGAGGAGGACGTCGCTACAAAGGTCGTGGGAAAATTAACCGAAATACTACTGCTGACTAATCTGTTACGTTTCATCTGTTAGCCACCTCATGGATCCCGAACCACCTCTTGTCGTAGATAACGGAACAGGCGTAAGTCGTACAAATACTTTTTTTTATTTCTAGATTGGACCATCTTTCACAGTTCGTCAAGGTCGGATATGCAGGATCCAACTTTCCAGAACACGGTACGTCCATCGCCGCAGTCGGCATAGTGATCGTGATTAAACGAATATAATAGTTTTCCCTTCCATCCTCGGACGTCCAATTTTGCGTGCAGAGGAGCGCGTGGGATCTGCAATGATAAAGGACATCATGATCGGCGATGAAGTCACACAGAACCGTAACTACCTCCAGGTGACACAGCCAATGGAGCACGGTATCGTCCGGAACTGGGAAGACATGAAGCACCTCTGGGACTACACCTTTAACGAGAAACTCAAAGTCGATCCGCGCGGGCGAAAAGTGTTGCTCACCGAACCCCCGATGAATCCAAAGGCGAACAGGCAGAGGATGGTGCAAGTCATGTTTGAGGAATATGGCTTCGAGGGGGTGTACGTGGCTATCCAAGCCGTTCTCACTCTCTATGCCCAAGGTGGGTTCATTTAGCGAGCGTAGTCAACCACCAGGATTCATCAGGATCGATAAAAATAGGTCTGACAACGGGCGTGGTCGTCGACTCGGGCGATGGTGTCACGCACATCATACCAGTATACTCGGGTTATTCGATCCCACATCTCACGCGCCGTTTAGACATCGCCGGCCGAGACGTGACGCGATACCTGATCAAACTTTTGCTCATGCGCGGATACGCTTTCAACCGCACTGCCGATTTCGAGACCGTGCGAGAGATCAAAGAAAAATTATGCTACGTAAGGTGAGAACCGTCGCTTTCGAGCACCGTGTACTCGGATGTATACTCCACGCTAGCTACGACCTCGACCTCGATCAGAAGCTGGCGGAAGAAACCACGGTCCTCGTTGAAAGTTATATGGTGCGGCGTCGGTTGTCTTCTGGTCTGGGGGATGTCTCTCATCTAGACTGTCAGCTTCCTGATGGGCGGATGATCAAAGTGGGCTCGGAGCGGTTCGAAGCTCCAGAGTGCATGTTCCAACCACACCTGGTCGACATCGACCAGCCAGGCGTAGCAGGTTCGTCTCGCGATCTGCTTCTCGTCTGTTGGTTTCCTATTTTCGGCTCGCTCACATGTTGAATCCCAGAGATGCTGTTCCAATCAATCCAATCTGCGGCTGTGGATGTCCGCACAGAACTTTACAAACACATCGTTCTTTCTGGCGGGTCAAGCATGTACCCCGGACTTCCAAGCCGTCTTGAGAAGGAGATGAAGCAACTCTACCTCACGCGGGTGCTCAATGGTGATCCCTCGCGGTTGCACGTGAGTCCCAGCAATGATACTATCTTACCCTTTGAGAACTCATCAACCGCATTCACAGAAATTCAAAATTCGTATCGAAGACCCACCACGTCGAAAGCACTCGGTGTTCCTCGGTGGAGCTGTCCTGGCGGACATCATGAAGAGCCGAACCGACTTTTGGATATCGCGAGAGGAGTGGTACGAGCAGGGCGTGCGGTCGCTGGACAAGCTCGGCAGGGGCGAGAACTAAACTGTAATAGGTCAACGAGGATATCACTCTTTTCTTTCTCTCTCGCTTTTTTCCCCGTCTTCTTTTGCGTGTGTTTGCTGCGGGATCATTGATCACGGTGAACAAACAGCGGATTCATTCTTATGTGTGCTGAAACTATCATCTGTACATCCTGGACCTGCCAATAGATCCGACGTCATCGATTCTTACTCACAGGAGACACTACCTCCATTTACTATCTGTGTCGATTGACCATCAGTGCCAGTATCCTGCAGTTCGTACCCCTTACGTGTCCGAATTATGCACCCCATGGCGACCCTCAGGCCTCAGGGCCGAGATGATAAGATCGATAATATAGCTGCTCATTCGTTATGGTAGCGATCCTTCTAATTGGCAGCTGCGTCAAAGTCTGGTGACCAGACCGCCTCAGGCTGTGAAGCTGTGAGGCGAATAGCTGTTGCGTCTATCAACGGTTTGCTCTCAACGCGGTTACCACATAGACGGGCCGGTCACCAGACTAGCTACGTCAGAGTCAAGTTGTGGGCCGCGGCAATAGCAGACTCTCGTCGTGCCACGCACGATTCGCCCCAAGTTTAGCTCGTACACCCGGCAGATCGGACACATAAAGCGACTTGAATAATTGAATACTGAGAGGGGAGACTGCGCGGGGACTAAGATTATGATTATCTGTCTCCGATGTGGTATCGACCCCACCTGCTCAATCCCAGCAGTGACAAGCCCAACGCTGCTCAGCGCCCGTCACCCTTTTCACTGTACTCCGACTCGTCTGCCTTGGAAGTCTCCACACTAATATTCTCGATGTTCTTGATCGGCCCGTGGAACCACTTGTGGGCAGACACCATCCACGACGTCGATGCGAACACGAACACGCCCATGATGATCACGACGGCATAGTCTGCGTGGTGGCATGTCAACTCCCCAACCCACACACGTGCATCGTGGTGACAAGTGACGCGTACTCACTCATATCTCGCGCGGTCGTAGCCTGGGTAGACGGAAACAGTAGGAGCGCAGTGATGAACACAACCCACGACACGGCGACGATGCCGATCGGCATGTACCACCGCCCGAGCGTAAAGTATCCGGGAGAGATCGCATGCCGCCCAGATGTGATGCGGAGAAAGATGGGCGTCGCGTACGATACGTATAGACCGATCACAGACGCCCTGGAAAACAGAGCGAAGTTGGTCTCACGCGTCTCGTTCATAACAGCTGGTATTTGAAGGAAAAACTGACCCAGCGAGCGACGACAGCGCGGTCGTCGAGAAGCAGAGCAAACCGCAGAGGGCAGCGCAGACCATCACGAGCCACACGGCGTTGACGGGCGTCTGCGTGCGTCGGTTGATTTGCTTCCACCATCGTGATCCGGGAAGTGCGTTATCCCTCGCGAACGCGAAGATGACGCGAGAGGCATCAACTCCTTGTGCAGCCCCTGTAACGAACTTGAAGACGTGCAATGCAATATTTGGCGTTGCTCCGAATTACCTTACCTGAACGATGACGATGAAACTCCAGATGGCCAACATGCCTTGCTTCCCTAGAACATCAAGAAATAGCTGAGCCGCAGGCAAAGACAGTTTCGATTCGAGAAGGGAAGTAACGGATGTTGTGACGTAGGATATTGAGATGAGGAGCAGCCATCCGAGGATTTCGGTAAATGCCACTCCGACGATGATGGCAATCGGGGCGCTGCGTTGTGCACCCGCCACCTCCTCCGATATATGTGCGGCAGAGTCGTCTTGTGTGTATGGATGAGAGATAACCGAGGATCCGGAATGCATCGACTTACATCCAGTGAGCGTCCACATCGGCGCGGTAAATGCCAACATAAATGCCCAGCCATCTGGATACGATGAGTCGTACATCGACGTAGCACACAGGACGACATACCGTTTGCCCAACCAGTGTTATTCTCGAACAAGGTAAATGCATCTTTGGTCGACACCTTGTTGGTACCAGAACACACGAGCAAAGCGACGATCGTAGCAACCGTAGCTCCACCTTGAAAGATGCACCATCACTGATTCGGAAAGTACTCTGGAGAATAGGAATAGCTATACCATTTATGATGACATAAAAGAGGTTGAGTCGAGCCAGGACATTCGTTGCTGCAGAGCAGACAATGCCGTGGGAGAACAAGATAACAAGTAAGATGCCATATGTTTCCGCTGGGCTTGGCACGATGCTGCCGTTGGACCCCACAGTGATTGCGGACGCGATCATCTGCGCGCTACGAAACTTTCCATGAGATCTATGCTAATTTTGAAAGAGTATCTGACACCAAGGGTACAGACCATCCATAGTCTATAGAGCAGACTAGTGTGACTTGACCGGTGATGTTGGCCCATCCGGTGATCCAACAAGCAAGAGCGGCATACTTTCGGGGAGCCAGCTTGGCAGAGAAATAGTAAAGTCCAGCAGACGTCCTGCTAGGTGTTTGGCTGATTTCAAAAGGAGGATCATTTCGACTCACGGCATAGCAGACACTAGCTCCGCCATCGAGAGAGCCACGGCCATGACAAAGAAGCAAGGGATGAACCATCCCCACACTATGCCAACATGTCCACCTGACAGCCCTCGATACTATGCGTCACCGAATGGGTATGGTAGAAGCGCACCTGAGACTAGAGGAAACGACAGCGTAGAGCTGACAGAAGCGACAACGCCCATTATTGATACGGCGAAAGCGATCGTCTCTAGCATCTTGACATGACAAGATCAGATGCAGAACTTGCCTTCGATTAGCGATCTCACCGAGAATTCGCGCTTGAATTCGGACTTGTAGCCGAGTTCTGCAAGTAATTCATCGTCTGCATTAGTAGGTGATCGTTGATCCACTGCGCGTGTATCAATTTGAACGCCAACGTCAGCGGCCTTTTCGTCTTTCGACATCCTTGGGTGCCGAGTCAAGGTCGGGATGAGAGGGCATCGAGTCTATTCTGACTCTACTTTATGAGTTCCACAGTGATAAGACGGATAATGGAGAAATTAGACCATGTTATCTCTGAAGAATGAGGGCTGAGGCCATTGAAACATGTATTTGGGCCCTTCAAGTCTCCTGCTTTACTCACATGACAGAAGGGTAATCTGACGGACGTGGGACCAGGGACAGAGCTTTATTAAGATTGAACGTGGCATCGTTGAAAGAACTTGAAGGTAGAGGGAATACGGAGCCAACGTACCTTTCACTGGCAGTGCTTTCACCAAACGCATATAAATCAAAGCCTGCCAATGGGTTTCCGTAAGGAAGTTATGCGTATGTATAGCTCCCGTTGCCTGCAAGTTGCAGATTGACATTCCGCAATGCTTTTCTTTTCGACCTCATGCTGGTTTGTAGCGAGCGACACGAATCAGTTATTTATTCGGTCACAATTCTGTCGTCTCACCCGATGCACGTCATTGTCAAGGTTACATGTTTTATGATAGGTGCACACACGGTGGTGTCAGGTCCTGGACTTCACTCATTGCTGTACAAACTAAAAATACGGAAAACAGAGGTGCGGCGAAGTCGCCAAGATTCTCACAGAATTCTTTTTTCCACTGTCCCATCACCGTCCCAACTTCACTGAACCAAGATGAAATCAAAAGGTGCTTATTTTCACTGTTTTGTCTGCGAGAAGAGCCTCAGTGAAATGACATTCACGTCAGCCAAAAAGTGGTCCTCTCGAGTCAAGTCTCACACCAAGCATGAGAAAGCGGGCCAGAGGGCCTCGATTGGAGAGGCGACTGTTTCAGTCGAGCAGATACTTGCACAAGCGAAGTCAACGTTCCCCCAGTTTGAGCAAGGGGGCGGGACGGACCACATTAGCGAGGCAATCGACCTTGATCGCCAAGCACTGGACCGTTGCCCACACGGTCACCGCCAGCGATGGATCTCACTAAATCGGCTTGGTGGTCATCTGCGGGGTCGATACAACCATCTAGGAGCGGTGGAGGACATTGAGGAAGCAGTTATCTATGGCAGAGAGGCACTGGAGCTTTGCCCAGAAGGGGACCCAAATCGTTCAACGTCGTTGGGCAATGTTGCACTCTATCTCTGCGCTCGTTACAACCGCCTTGGAGATATGACGGACCTCAATGAGGCCATCATCCTCGCGAGACAAGCCCTAGATCTTCGTCCGTCAGGCCACCCGCATCGATCAACGTCGTTGGATAATATCGCAGGCTATCTCTCCACTCGTTACGACCAGCTTGGAGATATGACGGACCTCAATGAGGCCATCATCCTCGGCAGACAAGCCCTCGACCTTCGCCCGTCAGGGCACCCCGATCGATCAACGTCGTTAAACAATGTCGCACTCTATTTCTGCACTCGTTACGACCGCCTTGGAGATATGACCGACCTCAATGAGGCCATCATCCTCGCGAGACAAGCCCTCGACCTTTTCCCGTCAGGCCACCCGCATCGATCAACGTTGTTGGGCAATGTCGCAAGCTATCTCTCCACTCGTTACAACGGCCTTGGAGATATGACGGACCTCAATGAGGCCATCATCCTCGGGAGACAAGCCCTGGACCTTTGCCCGTCAGGGCACCCGGATCGATCAACGCCGTTGAACAATGTTGCAGGCTATCTCTCCGATCGTTACGACCAGCTTGGAGATATGACGGACCTCAATGAGGCCATCATCCTCGCGAGACAAGCCCTGGACCTTTGCTCGTCAGGGCACCCACGTCGATCAACGTTGTTGGGCAGTATTGCACTCTATCTCTCCACTCGTTACCACCAGCTTGGAGATATGACGGACCTCAATGAGGCCATCATCCTCGGGAGACAAGCCCTGGACCTTTGCCCGTCAGGGCACCCACGTCGATCAACGTCGTTAAGCAATGTCGCAAGCTATCTCTCCACTCGTCACAACCGCCTTGGAGATATGACGGACCTCAATGAGGCCATCATCCTCGGCAGACAAGCCCTCGACCTTCGCCCGTCAGGGCACCCACATCGATCAATGTCGTTGGGCAGTGTTGCACTCTATCTCTCCACTCGTTACCACCAGCTTGGAGATATGACGGACCTCAATGAGGCCATCATCCTCGGGAGACAAGACCTCGACCTTTGTCCGTCAGGGAACCCGTATCGATCAACGTCGTTGCGCAATGTCGCAAGCTACCTCTCCACTCGTTACAGCCACCTTGGAGATATGACGGACCTCAATGAGGCCATCATCCTCGGCAGACAGGCCCTCGACCTTCGCCCGTCAGGACACCCGGGTCGATCAATGTCGTTGGGAAATGTCGCAACCGATCTATGCGCTCGTGGAGAACTGACGGACCTCAATGAGGCCATTATCCTCGCGAGACAAGCCCTCGACCTTTGCCCACTTGGCCATCCTGACCGATCATTGTCATTACATCAACTTGCATGTTGTCTCCGTGTCCGCTTCACTCAGTCGAACGAGTTGAAGGACAGAGAGGATATATTCAGTCTCTATACCGAGTTGACAAATATCCCACAAACACTCTCACCAGACGATCTCTCTGCTGCCAAACAATGGATTACGGCAGCTGAGGATATCCGCCATCCCACAGTCCTTCTCGCATACGAAACATCTCTTCGACTACTTGTTCAGCATCTCGCTATTTTACCATCCCTACCCAATCGTCTCCAGAGTTTCAAGGACCTCGCTTCATCCCTCGCTATTGATGCCTTCTCCGCTTGTCTCCGCGCTCACCGTGCAGAAAAAGCGGTCGAGCTTCTCGAGCAAGGTCGTGGTGTATTCTGGACTCAGATTGCTCGTCTCCGTTCCCCTCTTGAAGATGTCATCGCATCGGGCCAGGAAGGACAGTCCCTTGCAGACACGTTTACTCGACTCTCATCAGAAATACACGATACAATTCATTCACAAGGTCCAGATCAGCACAACACGCTGTGCAGTCTTACTGTTGATCTGCAATCCGCAATCTCTCAAATTCGCACATTATCCGGTCTCTCTAGATTCCTTCTCCCCTCTTCCTTCTCAGAACTCCAGCGCGCTGCCAGTGGTGGACCTGTCGTCATCGTGAATGCTAGCCAGTATACATGCGATGCACTCGTTGTCTTTTTTGACAGAGATCCGGTTCATATCCCATTGAAAATCACGAAATCCCGAGTTCAGGACCTATCATCGGAGCTCCGATCTCTGACATTGCGTGCCAAAATAATGAACGTGAAGAATGATCTTGGTCGCTTCCTGCGTGACCTCTGGGATGAAGTTGTGTCCCCAATTGTAGACATCCTGCAGACGACGGTTCCACCTCGCTCACGTATCTGGTGGTGCCCAACTGCCGAGTTCTCTCTTCTACCGTTACATGCTGCCGGTCCATATCGGGGAGGCCAACGCAATCTCTCTCGTTTGTATATCTCCTCTTACACTCCCACCCTCACCGCCCTTATTCGTGCTAGGCGGGATGCCCTATTGGGGAAGTCCTCGGCGATACATGAGAATCGCTTTCTCGCCATAGGTCAAGCCACTGCCAATGGCCAGAGTGAACTCCATTCTGTTGGAAGTGAACTGGACATTGTCTCGCAATGTATGCAAGGTCTCGCCATATCCACCCGCCTTGAAGGTTCGGAATCGAGTGTATCTAGAGTCTCGGAGGAGCTGAAGAAGGCCGAATGGGTTCACTTTGCTTGTCATGGTGTCCCAAACGAGGAAAAACCGTTTGAATCTGCGTTTTCCCTCTATGATGGTCCGTTTACAATCCAACGCATTATGGGATGCGAGTTGGAGCAGCCAGAGTTTGCTTACCTTTCTGCTTGCCATACCACGGTTGGGTACAAGAAAGGTCCAGACGAGCTAATCCACCTGGCGTCGGCGATGCAGTTTGCAGGGTTCCGGTCTGTGATTGGGACGATGTGGGCGGTGGACGATGCACATACGAATGAGATCACGTCCAGGTTTTATGAGAATATGTTGAATGGATGTGGTCGGCTGGATCACACTCGAGCGGCGTTGGCGCTGCAGAGGACGATGAACTCATTGGCTGGTATTGTTCCGCTCGATCAGCGGATTCTGTATGTACATATTGGTGCGTAGTGTGCATCGGACCCGTGTCTTGTAAGTATCTTTGTATTGTTACGCCATATGTATTGGTCGTGTCTCTTCGCATACACTTGCTACTTATCTGCGACCGGTGTCAGACGTGGATGTCTTATTGTGTGGACGCATTGAGCAGTATGATGACCATGGGGAATTTGGGCTTTGCGATCGATTTCCAGAACTACATTCTTGCCTGAAGGCTTGGCTACTGATATTGTGGGTGATCCGGGGGCGGAAGTGCCTGTGTCCCCTGACCATTCGCGGTCGTCGAGAAGCAGAGCAGAGGTACTGCGGGCCCACCGCGCACGGCTCCGACGCATACATCAAATCGAGCATGCACTCCTTTCCATGCGCGACTAACATACAAGCAATCATGTTTGCCAACTATTTATGAGCGCAAAAACTCGAACCCTCTCATGTTTCATCCCACAGAATCACGCCTCTATCTGAGCTTGTCTGTCTATTCCAATCTCTACTCGAAAAGTATCTCGCACTCCTTCAACCTTTCGCAGACGCTGACGATCTGCTCGTCGCCCACATTGGCGACCGAGAACCGGAGCCACCTATCCCAGCCCTCCTCTGACACGCCTTGTGCGCGCCGCTGTGCATCGACATCTCCGCTGTAGAAGAATTGCGCGGGCAGGACGAGGACACCGAGTTCCTTTGCCAGGCGTTCGCAGAACGCAACCGAGGACTGAGGGGTGTTGCGGGAGGGATACTGAACGTATGCGTAATACCCGCCCTGCGAGCCGATCGTCCATCCGGGGGGAAGAGACTTGCGAAAGAGGGCGTGACGCGCCCTGAGCGCTTGTGCGTTCGCTGCAATGGAAGACCGGAGCTCAGACAGGATCGACGGGCTCGCGAGCGCGAGTTGTGGGGGTCGCGGCGGGCATATTTGGATGCAGTCGAGCGTGGTCTTGATATGGTCCAGGAGGTCTGGGGAGGCGACAATGGTACCGAGGCGGTGACCTGGGATGGCATAAGATTTGGAGAAGGAGAAGAGGTGGACAAGGGTGGAGCGCCAGGACCATGACGACGGCAGGATCGGGTTAGCGTGAAGCTGGGAAGAGGAGAAGAGGTCGTGTGGGGAGTACTCTACGAAGTCGCGGTAGGTTTCGTCGATGAGGAGGGCGATGTTGTGTTCGCGTGCTAGATTCGCGAATTCGGCGATCAGCGGGGGCGGGTAAATCGCGCCAGTCTGGTCAGGGGAGGGGCAGTCAGAGAGAGCAAGGGCGGAGAGTGAGAACGGACGGGATTGTTTGGTGTTACCAGCGCGATTGCTTTGGTTTTGGACGTGATTAACTTCTTGCATTCCTCGATCGAGGGCAGGAAGCCTCGGTCGGATTGAGTGTGCAATGGAACGCACTTGATGCCGAGCAAGTTGAGGCTCATCCTGGAACCCGGAAAGCTTATTCAATTCAACCCACGAGGTGAGTGCGAGAGGGGCCATACGAGTGATTGAAGTACCTGAAAACCGAACATCAGCCTGAGGAAGGCCACTGCAGAGTTTCTCGGATTCGGATTACCATGGTACGGGGAGGATCACTTCGTCCCCTGCATCCGCAAGACACATTACCGCTGCTATGAACCCCATGTTGCAGCCGGCGGTAATCGCCACATCTTGGCTTGTGATATCTGCATTCTGCCCGTACACGGATTTCATTTCCTGGGCGAAGGCAGTCCGTAACGTCGGTTCACCGAGGACCTGGCCATACTCCGAACTTTGAGGAGACGAAGACGTGTTGGCCAAGGCGTTCAGGAGCACGTCCGGGGGAGGATCCCCGGGGGCCCCCTGTGACATGTCGAGGAGGGGACGAGAGGGCGTGGCAGGGTACGCTGCACCCCATGCTTTGGCTCGAGGTATGCTAGAAACGAAGTGAGATGGACTCATCTGAAGCACTGGGAGACACGCACGGTGGCTGTATGGTGGTGAGCACACTTCGAGAGAGTCGAAAAGCGAGATTCGAGGTCGACATGGACATTAATCACGTTGGCTGATTGTAGAATGCTCACGCTCTGGTCCCTGGAGTCGCACGCTGCCATTCCAACACATCGTCACCAGTTCTGCATTCGAAAGGGACGTCTTTGTGCCCTTCCAGGATGGTATATCGAACACTGATTGCTCTATGATGGCTGGCTTCAAGTTGCAGTGCCGGAATAAGCGTGCAGTATATCTGGACTATTGAACCCGTGGCTACTACTAGTGCTGGGTTGAAGCATCGCTGTAGCCAAACTTCTCCAATCAGCGTTACCATTCAAATATTTAAGGCTCGCATTCTTCGGAAGTTGTCGGTTTGAAGTCAATTAGCGTCAAATTGGACGAACGAGCATCTGCAGCTTCGCTCACTCAACACCCTCCTCTCACTGATCGTGTATCACAGAACCATGACTCTACAGACAACCCCGACCAAGCCTATGTCGTGTGTACATCCTGTCATCATCGTTGGCAATATACTGAGCGAAGTTTTGGAGCGGAAAAGATTATCATCATCCAAGGTTTGCCGGTTCAAAGAACAACGCTTCTGTCATATGCTTCTTTTGCTTCGAACTTCGAACACTAGAGTGGCAAAAGCTCCCGATCGCGAGGGAATAACAAGTCTAATTTTCCGTAGGCGATACCAAGGAGAAAAAGAATCGTACCTCATGGAATGCTCTGTTTTTGTGGGTACGTCTTCGTCGTTCTACAACGGGGATTCCATAATTCAGTGATGGCGAGGAAAATTCCACCCTCGTCGTGAAGGTTTATCGAAGACATCTCATGCGAAAAAAAGGACGTAGTTTTGCTGGTACTATCAGTAGCGTGCTCGAAAAATTCGAGGATGGCGGTATGAAGTCATTTGGTGTCATGATTTCTGCTGATGCCATCTCTCTGACCAAAGTACTCGAGGAGCCCTTGATGGTTCCGATCATTCTGGGTTTACGATCAAGTTTGCTGTAATTGCCGACATGTCAGGAGACGTGACCGCGGAGCTAACACTGTCATCAGGGCAACCGAAGCAATTGGAGCATTCGTTTCCACGCCCGCAGCCGTCGGGGCGCTGAGCACGGCGGTCGACATTGGCTCAAGGGCCGCAACCAGATTGAAGACGTCCGATCAGATGTTTGACGTTCTGTTACAGAGTTTCATCCCTACACGTCGCTTGCTTGGTCCATGTTATCAGCTGCGAACAAGGTATGTCTCTTAATCGATGATTTTGTTTTTGCTGATCCCTGATGTTCGTGAGCCAGAGAGGCCGCGACGACCAGATCGTTCGCTTGGCAGGCACGATGACCGGCGTCTTCAGCTTTGCCATCCATCCATGCCGAACCATCAAGGCGCACGTCAAGGCGATCACGCTTTTGTTACAGCAAGTGACAGAGTGTGGCTACTTCATCGCCGAATACGCCAAGCAGAAGAACTTTTGTCAGTCGTCGTCTAATTCACATGATGCGTACCCTCACTTCCATCCTCAGGGATTCGAACGGCGAAATACACGCTCTCCGATATCGATGCAAGGATTATGGATTACGAGAACAAGCCAAGACGGCGTTCTTGGAGGGAGTGCAAACGGGTGTAGTTTGCATGATGAATAATAATGCAGCATACCAGTCAGTCTGGCGTCTATCAGACTGCGGGCGGATTTTAACGTTCATAGACATGGAACGCAGCGGAATCGATGGACCCGAATGGCATGCCATACGCTTTTGGCGCTAGACATGCAGAAGAAAAGGGATGCCTGTCTGGGACGCGTGAATCCTTCCTGCGCGAGATATGTGTTCTAAACAATAATGCGGCGCGAGTTTGCTTGCTCACCGGCGTGGCTGGCTCGGGAGAGTCTGCAGTGGCTCACTCCATCGCCCGACAGTACGACGAGCAACAACGACTAGGCTCTTCATATTACTTTTCAAGCACAGACATTGCGAGGCGATCCACAAAACTTGTTAAGCACTATCGCACGCGACCTATCTGATCACGATCTACAGTACAAATTTGCCCTTTGGGGCATCGTGAAGGATAATCGAGCACTACGGACGTCGGCGTTTGAGCAAATGAAACGGCTCATCATCGAACCTAGTCAGCATCTCCACCTCATTGGGCCATTGATCATCGTCATCGACGCCCTCGATGAAAGTGGTGATCGAGATGGTCGTAAACAGATTCTACAAGCTATCTTTCAACACATCTCCGACAGCTCCGAATCTTCCTACCAACCTTAGCTTTCTCATTACCGCTCGACCCGAAAACGACATCCTCTCTGCATTCACATCTGCCTCACATTTGGCTGGCAAATAGATAGACCAGGATGTTGACGAGGACATCGAGAAGTTTATCCAGCATTCACTTCACCAATATACCGAGCTGGAAACCTCTGCAACTGTTATAGGCTGTCCTTGGTACGTCCCGCATGTGATAGCATCGGTGAATTCATAGTTATTTAATCAATAGCGTTGTTCATGCTCAGGGTGATTTCCCAGGACCCAGCGAGTCGATTGTGATCACATATTCAAAACATTGCAGACACGGCGGCATCCAAGACCTTTGCGATTAACAAGTAGACTCCTCAGAATTTTACAACACATACATCCCCTTAGCAGCACCAGCTCGATGTCAGCAGCCAATTCCGACAATGGTATCTGCGAAGTGGAGTTCCAGTTACTCATTTCCACAAATGAAGAAAAGGGGGTACGTGCCTTCGAATCTTTCCCTATGATTCAACAATGACTCTCTTTTTTTAACATGAACAGCTCGATTTCGCTCGCATCCTCAATATTCCGGTCGTGTTCCGATTCTCCGGGATGGTTAGTTGTCCGCCAATGCGAGGCGTATCCCGTCTCCTTGGTCCGGTCGGCAGTTTGAGAAGTTTGAACTGAGTCGGGACGCGATTTGAGTCTTCGGAGGTTCAAGACCACCCGTTGCCCAGCGACATTAAGCACAGAGACTAAGCTTTTATACGGAAGGAGCCATATTTTTTGAAGAATAAAAGTTGTCAGAGTGCTCATCACACATTGAAGTTATCATCACGTACGCCATCTGGATCCCGTTTCGTGGGTCCTGTGCGGCGGAATTTAGTGAACAATATCCCAAAGGAGTGGGTGAACGACCTCACATTCGCCAATGAGGTACTGAGGTATCGCATTAGAACGAGCAACCGAACGGACTGTTGAAGAGACAACTCACTTACATACAATGCTTATTCCAACGATCATAACATTGACCTATATGGAGTTGCAAACGAATTACCCACAGAAAACGTGACAACGCACCGAAAAATACAGGAAGGCTGGCCCAGGAAGGCGTCAATTCATGCTAGAGAAAATATTGCATCTCCTCACCATCCATGGCCAGAACACGAAGAACATGCGAGGGTTGGGAAGCCTGGGTTATTTTGAACAGCTTGAAGAGTGAATACGCTACCATGATAGATACAACGACATCCAGAGATAGTCTACGGTTCTTGTAAGTTGCAACGTACAGGTCTTACTAGAACTCACTCACGATATCGCTAGAAAAATGCACTATTCATGAAGGAACGGGTCAGCGTCTCTATTCACGTATGACCCGAAACCCTATACCCACCGCAATAGCTGCGCACACAGTCAAAATTATCAGAAATCCATTAAAAATCGAGTATGGTAGAGCTTACTTGATGTTGGAAGGAAACAGATGCCAGTCTCCTCCAGGTATGGAAAGGTAATATCTTTCTCAAAATTTAGTTTCTTTTTCTCCGCTGAAAATTCCGTTGCGCACCTGATTTTGAAAAAGACATCAAGAGAACAATCAACACGGCGATGGATCCAAACAGGTAGAGTATATATGCGGATATCAATCCGATGGCAACAGAATGCTTGCATCCCCAGAGTGCCCATGCACGTAGTAGAACCAAAACTATACGTTCAAATTATCAGGAGAGCGTGACTGGCGGCAAGAGTGAACCGCACTGTGAATGGATTCCTGTGTTAAAGGTCCGTATATAGTAATAAACCACTGAAAGCCTTCACAAAACTAGGGTAAATGGGGGAACTTAGATTCCTTGAACTTGTGGCTGAGATGGATTGGTAGTCACCTTGGTCGATCCGTGGCTGAGGATCCCTATTTCTTCGAGCGCGAAGAAAGCCTGTCCTACTAAGGTGATGTACCGGTTGAACAGAAAAGCCACCTTGACTGCAGACCAGGGCGCATTCCAGATATAGTCTACCTTTCGACACCGGGTTTCAGAAAACTGTTGTTAAAATGAAGAGGTAGACGTACTTACCTCAAGAGAGATAGTAAGAAAATAATCGTACATTAGGAAAGCGGTTCCCCCGACAGCACAGTGTCTACGTACGATTGGTTGCATTAACGCTGCGAACACACAATAGCAGAGAAACAGTGCTCACCGACGAGTCGTTAGGGCTGCGAAAAAGAGCTGCGGATTGGCGAGCACGTCGGACATGGTGAAGGAGATGGCTGAAGGGTACGGATCCTAGGTACTAATGGGATCGAGACCTGCGCACATTATATAGAACAGGGTACATTATATGCTGCTCGATTTCGGCACAAGACCTTTGAAATAGACACAGCGTCAGCCTTGTCAAGTATCCAGGTCTACTAGATTGGTAGGGGAGTGGACGTGCCGAGATTTGATATACTAAGTAGTATAGGGTCGAACAGTCTACAATTTTGATGGTCTCAAGTTTGAAGTATTTCAAGCAGGTACCGTCGTATCAAAGACACTGTGGACCAGTGACAACAGTTTGAGCCGCGTGGCGTCGACAACAGAAAAACTAACCTTCCTCATGTACATATCAATATTATCATCGGATATTGCCTGTTGAATGTGAACGTTGATTCGACGAGTCGGGCGGTTTGTCATTGCAGGGCCGTGTAGAAGTCAACGATCTCCTTTCTGCCAACTCCTTGCCACGAAACAGTGGCGGTAGTAGGGTCTGACGAAATCTCGGGAAGGACTCACTGTAAGCGGGATTGAATAAGGTTCCATTTTGTGCCACATAATTACGTATAGCGGCGCACGTGCGCCAGCCCCCGACGTAGCGTAAGTGATTCGGAGACTTTGAGTTCAGTTGATCAAGTTTCCGAAAGGTAATGCCTGCGAAAAACTGCATACACAAGTTCATATGTTTTTTTTTTCCAATTCTTGAGTCGTAAGTCATCGATTCATCATCCGACATGATCGTAAAATAGATGGGATTCAACATGGTCACGGTGTCGAGACAGAAAGCGCCAAGGTACCGATCGAGGTGCCGATCGTAACCGAGATGTCAGAACAATTTCCTTTTCTAGTTATTCCACCCATGAGTTGACTCGGAGTGTGTACGTTATTAACTCATTGGATGAACTGGCCAAAGTCTTTGAGGTCTATCAACAAGCTTGAGGTCGTGCTTTCATTGCCAATGATTCGACCGTCCTGGTCCACTCGCGGGCGAACACGGTGATTCAGCCTATTAACACTGACACCGACACGATGAAACAGGGCAATGACATCCGCAACCATATAATAACACTCGAGCCCACATTTTTAACCCCACCGCCTGAGACCACAGTGTGCGCAAACGGGGCCAACTTCTTGGTCTCTCCTCTTTCATTTACGATGTCCGTGCAACAGTTCTTCAGTAGCATGAAGAATCGCCAGTGAGCCTATCCATAATGTCTTCGCCTTTTTCGCCACATTTATACAACCACTCTAGACTCCTCGCTATGGCGGGAGAGACTTTTCTGATTCATGATTATATTCTGACGTTCCCTCTAGAAGTTCGTATACCCCTTCCTTCGCAATATAACCTCTGATAACTAGTATCGAAAGGTGGATTATATCTGGGACTCGCCGTGGTCTTTAGTCAAGGGGATATTTCTCTTGAATCGCTACGGAAACTTGATCGGACAGACTATCTTCACGCTCGAGGAGCTGGGAATCCTCAGTCAAGGATCGAAGAAGGTGCATATATCCCTCAACCATGAGTTCAAGGGATTTCAACCTCTCTACATCAGTTTTGTATTCACTTCCAATGGTCTGTGGCAATTTTTGGAGTTCTGTCGCAAGAGTCCATCCACAGTGAGGTTTATCTCTAGCATAGGCAATACTTGACTGATAATCCAACATATAGTTTTGGTTCTATTACGGGCGTGGGCCATCTGGGGATGCAAATATTATCTTGCAATTGCAATGATTACCGCATATGTTCTCTATTTATCTGCTTTCATCGTCACGGTGGTGGTTGAATTCATTGCGGCCAATCTGAAACTGGGTGCGTGAGATGATTTTCAGCAGAAACGAGCAACTGAAGTCAGATGATAAGTTGAGTTTTTATATCTGGCGGAGACCGGTGTCTGTTTTATACCAAGTTGTGAGTCCTGGCATATCACCATTTCCGATGCCTCTCTGAAGGTTTCGATCGTATACATAGCCTCGAGCACTGTGAGTTTTTCGCCATCATTTCATATCTGTAAACGTGACACTTCCGTTCATCCCACCTTGTTTAGTTCCAGTGGATTTTACCGCTGGTGGTGTGAGTGAATCCTGGAAAGGTTCATTGACTACATTGACACTAATGAGGTCCGTAGGGGACTACTGGACGCCATTGTATCTATTATGGTAGCATATTCACTGATCAAGCACCTCAAGGGGTCACACTCTTTTCAACCCTCACTCGTTTTTCGTGTTCTGGTCAAGGATGGTGAGGGGATGCAATCTTTTATGCAACATGAACTGACGTTTCGCCTAGCTGCCCTGTATTTTTTTGTGTGTCCCCACGTTTTATGGTAAATAATTCGTTGACAGTCACATGCAGGTGGATATCGCAGTAATTACGATAGGCATTATATCCAGGTGAGTCGTCTCCACAGAAGTTTACTCGGCCGCTTACGCGCATTGGATCTCCAGGTCCATGTATGCCGAGGTGAGGTCTTGCGCACACATTTCTGAGATATCCATCAAACACAGTTACAAAGGACCCACGCAATATGATCATGATGCCGTGAGTCGAGTATCACCTAGAATTCTCTGCTTTATGACGCCTGACGCCCTTGTATGCCAAAAGTTTGGTCCCTCTCATTACTGTCGCTGGGCAACGGGTCGTCTTGAACCTCCGACGACTACGACCACGAACTAACACAGTGCAAACGCGCGACCGGAACATCGAAACAGCCAACTCAGGCCCTGCTGTGGGCTGGCGGTCGGTCGAGCGTCGCACGATCGACGACCTTCACGATGAAGCGGAACACAGGCAGCCTCATGACGCCGAAGATGAGAGTGCGATCGAGCTGTTCATAGTAGAAGAAGATCCAAGAGCTTAATTCACAAGGGGTACGGGGTGGAAGCGAGTTGCAGACTCCATTTGAGCGTTGCATACGTGCTTGAGGGACGAGGAGCGGTTTGCTCTCTCCCCTATTCACGTACATTGGAAGGAATGCCTCGATGTGATGTGCATCCAACCTCCAACGCAAACAACGCAAATTGATCTACAAATACACCGTAGTATCGAATTTCTTATAGGAATAGAAACGGTCCCCTTGTAATTGTCCTGCTCTAGTAGACTCTTGCAAGTTCCTTCCCCGTAAAAAAAGTTCGATTGCCGCCCTCGCAATTTCACAGTACTTGTCTGAATTTGTTGCAACAACCGGGTCGCTCGAGTGCTCGGCCGATTACCAATACAAAGGAGGGCCGGTTGCCATGTTCCGTTCTTCGATTTGCGCCAAGCTGGCTTGAAACTTGAGATCTCGGAGGTTCAAGATGACACGTTGCCCAGTGACAGTAAGCACAGGGAGGCAGCTTTCGTGTAAGGAGTCAGACGTCATGCACAGGTTGTAACCGAGGTCATCAACACGTACGGCAACAAGAACAAATTCATATGTTCCGTTTCCTGTATCATGATGTCGTCTAGTGAAATATCACGAGAAAGCATAGCCAGGATCTTACTATCGGAAACACAGTGCTGAAACGTTGCCGTCAGAATGAGCAACCGAAGATACTTTCAGGGCAACTCACTCGCCCCAAATACCCGCTAAACCGATTGCGATGTTTGCCTATATGGATGTGTCAACAGACTATCTTCCGCTAGTATGCGTGGCAACACACAATAAGATATAGAATAGCTAGAAGAAATGTCAGTTGATGCTAGTTCACGCTGGTCAAAGATTGGATCGCCTCACTGTCCCTGGCTAGAAGACGGAGTAAAGATTTGGATTGAAAAGATTGTCTCTTCTTGAGGAGTTTAGAAATTGAATAAACCATCGTGATAGATAGGATGATATCCAACACTATCCTATTTTTTTTTTCTCGTTAGCATCGTCACCCACTTGATAACCCTGTTCAGAATTCACTCACGATATCACAGGCATAATCCATAACATCTAAACAAGGCGGGGATATCAGTCAGTGACTCAATTTACGGATGTTCCTTGGGAACCTCATAGACCTACAATGTTAGCTATTGGTCGAAAGCGTTAGAGGCGAATTCTGAAAGGGGGAATGACTGGCTCACAGGTAGTAGGGAAATGACAGACACCACCCTCCGCTGACTGGGTGTCTGGTCTGAGTTCAGCTGGTTTTCTCTGCTGAAAATCACGTTTTACGCACATGAATTCGAACCGAACATCGCAGAATACATCAGCAATCCGATGAATGTAGCCAGGTAGGCAACATATACGGAAATCATTGTAACGGCAACGTAATATTCGCACCCCCAGATAACCCACGCCCGTAGTAAAACCGAGACTTATTTCGTTGTCAGCTCGAGTGCAAGCCGCAGCAAGAGTAAAATCTCACTCTGGATGGACTCCCGTGACAGAAGACCATATGCAGCAAGAAACCATTGAAAATGCATACAAAACTGGTTTCATAAGAGACTGAGATTCTTTGAAGCCGCAGCTGAGACAAACTGGTATGTGTACCTTTGTTGAGGCGTGACCCAGAATTCCCAGCTCCTCAAGCGTATAAAGAGTCTGTCCGATCAAGGTACCGTAGCGATTGAAAAGAAATATGCCCTTGACCGCAGACCATCGCGCATTCCAGATGAGATCCACCTAAATTTGACATTGACTCTTAGAGACCTGCTTTATGAAGTTGACTCGACTTCAGGGATGGGCATACCTCTGCCATGAAAGTCAACAGAAAATCATGAACCAAAAAGGCTTCTCCTGCGATAGCCATATGTCTATTATCGGTTACATCAACGTTGGAAAACAGGTTAACGGAGGGATGGTACTTGCTGGCGACGGAATAAACTGCTGGCTTGGGACAGTACGGTGTCCATCTTGAACGAGAATGGATGCGGTGCGGCAAATGACAGGAGGTCAGTGGTCTTGGGAAGTGGAGTCCAGAACGATTCCAGTCACACAGTGTGGGCCCCGTCCACTTGTACTCCTCGATTCAAAATATTTTCATGTGCCGGAAATCGGAAACAATGTCACCGGTCCCGATCCAACGTCTGACGTGTGTCACAGTTGATTGCTTATGACTTCTGTCAGCTGTTCAAGTCTGTTAATCTCGTTATCTCGTAGAAAGCCACGTTTTGTTTGACCCTAAACAGCAAGTCAGTCACGTTAACGACCTCGAAGGGCACTGACCTAAACCTCAGTGAAAATTACTGAGTGGGCTCTTCAGAATTGGGTACAGTCAGAAAAATAGGAGTGATTAGTAGATATCCAACACAGGAATACGAAAGATTACATTGTAGCCCTTTGCGCAAGCGCTGTTGATGATGTGACAGTCTAGTGACGTGGCAGGTCCTGACTTCGGAGGTAACTGACCACTGGCACCGACGGTAGTGCTAGGCACAACTGTGCCACATGTGGCAGCACGATTGTCTTGGAGACGAAACATTCGAGGTCGTTATGTAGATTTCGAAGGGGGTATGTAGGGTTGAACGTTGAACCGGTAAATTCTGGTTGTGGACCGCCACGAACTCTCCAGTCTAAACTGCACGCAGACTCGCCGGACAGTTCCCGAGTCGGTGGTCGTAGGACGCGGTCAACTTGTGACTTCGAGCGCCAATTTTTTGAAAGAGCGAGCGTCTCTGTTACAGCATCCTCGGTAGCTCTTACAAGTTGTTCAAGTTGAAGTTCCCTATCGGGATCACTAAAACAGACCCTGTGCCAGTGGCAATGGTCGAAGCCTATCTTAGACAGCACTTGTTCCTGAAAACTGGACTAGCTTACAAGCGTTTCGGACATTCTTTTCCGAGTCGTGCAACTGTGCCAAACAATTCAAAATTTTCAAAAAATTCGTTGTACGCACCGTGTATCATTGTCTAGCCATTCTGCTAAGGAAGGCGTTTATAGGTGTCAGGATTTTCCGCGCCGTAGAAAACAACTGCTTCCCGTGTTTGCCCCGGCCCCGAATAACGGCTCGAGACTAGGTGTTACCGGCGAGAGCCTCGGCGTGTCTCCGCAGCGTCGACCGCTTGGATTGACAACTACTACAACGAACACGGGTCCACGGTGTCGATCCCATGCATGCCATGCCACGGCCTTCGAAGTCCGGCGAGAAGTTACTTCTATAATTGGGTTGTCGTGTCGTCGTCTTCACTGACAGTGATAACCATGATTGGGTCACGTAGTCTCGACTCTCGACACCTTCCGTTTTGGTGTGCTTGTCACGAGCATCGGAATCATCCAGTTCCTGGAAGCCTATCCAAACTTCCGAAGTCCATGCGCTTCCTAAAACGGAACGTCGGGTTATAACGAGTGAGCAGCGCAGTAATTTTCTGAGTTTTTGGATTTTTGGATTTATTTGGTGCCGTTACGTGAGTTCAAGATGTGATCTGATTGAAAGATCTATCATGTTATACAGTGCCCATGATGCAAAGTAGTACAAACCGGTTATCGGCGAGCTTTGCCAGGCTGGATGTATCATGGTCCGAGTCTCGTGGTGAAAATGTAAACATAGAATTGGGTTCCGTTGAAGGAGCTGATTTGAAATCAGAGCTTGTTGCTTCGGAGGCAGTGACGCGTGACGGGACGGCAGTCTTTCAAATTTCAGATGTTCATCGCTCGAAAATGAAAGCAGCCCTTGCATGCGGAACGTCAACGACCCTATGACAGACTTTGACTTGAACCGCAGTGCACCCTCACTGGGGTACTTGTAATACAATCCAACACATTGACAGCTGTCCCTCTAAACAACTTTCACCCCTTTTCCTACAAGCCTTCGACCACATCGACGTAATTCGCTACCAACCCACCCATCAGTTTCAGGGACTCGATAATGAGACCAACCGAGAACGCACCTGGGAACATTCCTACATCCCCTCGCGCATTCTTACCTTGCCACCACCCCTCCCCGACTTCCTCAATTTCTGTGATCCGCTCGCCTTCGTGGAACGCGATCTCGTTGTCCTCAGCCGCTTCGTAGCTAATCAAAGTTCGTTATCCGGGTTGGTTGCGGGGTTAAATCCGGTGTCACCGGATTTGAATTGGATCGAGTTGCGCAGAGTCATCGAGCACGAGAAAGAATAAACACACATGATCAGCAAAACCCCAGAACGTAAGCAGGCAGCCGAACGACCGATAACTCACTCGTAAATCGCCACAGCGACGACACCTTCTTCGGTTGGCTGAGGAGGCGGAGGAGGCGGCGGCGGCGGCGCAGGGGTTGCAACAGGCTACGCGTCGCATCGCGAACCCAATTCAATGTTCACAACAAACGTAAAAAAAAAGGTCATGTTTCAGAACTTCGATCGTCCTTTTCTGAAGAAACCCTTACCGCAACAGGCGCAGCAGGAGCTGGTGGAGGCGGAGGCGGTGGTGGTGGAGGCGGTGGTGGTGGAGCCTCCTCCTCTTCCGGAGCTTCTTCAGGCATTTCAACGAGTTCCACGTAGTTGGCTGTCGTAGACCATAGTCGGTTCCAAACACAGAATCCAGAGCAACGGCGACGACGTACCAGGGAACAACCCAGTCTTCGCCCCTCCCTGCCCGACCCCACTCCACCACCCTTCGACGACTTCCTCGATTTGCTCGATCACCTCGCCCTCCACGAGGTTCATCTCATTGTCTTCTGCAGCCTGATAAGAGAGAAATAAGACATTTAGGGATCGTATCAAACGTTGTCCACGAAAGAAAACGTACCTCATAGTCGTATATGACGACCGCACAGACGCCTCCACCACTCTGAACCTGATCGTGAGCACGTACTGGGGCGGGTTCGGGCTCGGGCTCGGGCTCGGGCTCCGGTTGTATGCTCAGAGATCCGAATTGCGCGACTGGCGGGGGTGGAGGTGGAGGTGGCGGAGGAGGCGGTGGCTAAGGCGGGAAACGAAGATCAGACTCGAGAAGCCTTTCCATTTGGTAGGATATCTCACCGGAGCTTCCTCTTCTTCTACTTCTTCCTCGACGTAGCTTGTTGGCGCTACAGGAGCTGGTGGCGGCGGTGGCGGAGGGGGCGGAGGGGGCGGGGGAGGTGGAGCTTCTTCCTCCTCCACTTCTGGTTCTAGTTCTAGTTCTGGCTCTGGCTCTGGCTCTGGCTCTGGCTCTGGCTCTGGCTCTGGGATATATGCAGGCTGGGGAACAGCGCGCGGTCTAGAAGCCAACGGAGGCGCACGGGGCGGAGGTGGCTACGAGACAGGAATAGTCAAATATATCAATCAGTCACCCAACCAAAACACTCACCGGCGGCGCGACCTCTGGCTCTGGCTCTGGCTCCGGCTCAGCAGCTCGTTTCGCCCACGTAGCCCCAACACCAACGCCCCCGCCTGTAGCGGCACGGGGGCCAAAGCGACCCGAGGAAGTGGCACTGACTCCCGTCGAGACCGGCGACTGCCACGAAGCAGCCTTGCTCTGCTGCTCTTCCTCTTGGACCTGCTTCTTCGCGAGCGCCTGCCGCTCGGTCCACGTAAGCTTCTTGCCACTTGGGCCTCCTCCGACGGCCGTGGTACCAAAGCCGGCGCCGGCACGGGGAGGAGGCGGCTGAGCCTGTGCTTGTGCTTCGAACTGCTGAAACGGATTCCTGAGTTTTCCTGGGGTCAATTTGATCGGCGTATATGCAGTTCCCTAGGTGGTTATCAGGGAGGAACGGTCCTCACAGAAAGAAAGGACTCACCACGGGCGCGATTCGGTCCTCCTCGGAAGGCTTGGTGGACACGTTCGACGACGCCATCGGTGCAGGTGGCGATGGGACGGCGCGCGCGGCAGGCGTGTACGACTTGAATAAGAGAACGGATAGGTGAGGCGACGAAGCGACGTTTTATCAAAAGTCGAATACTTACCGACGCAGGCGTGGGTCGAGGTGCACTGGGCAGCGCAGGCGGACGCGGAGCAGTGGGAAGCGCAGGCTTAGGAGGTTCGGCACCCCAATCATCGTCATCGTGTACGTTACTCGGCGGTGCAGTCTTCATTGGCGCCGAAACGGGCGCACCGAACACGGGGCGCAGTGGCATGTGAGGCTTGGCGGCCGCGGCAGAGGGTCTGGAGTACGCTGGAGCCGATGATCCTGAGGTGTTGGTCTGCGCAGGAGGAACACGCCGCATGGCTGCGATATCGGGCCTGCCGATGGGGGTGTAGTTGGTGCCCACGGGAGCGATGGGCTCGAGCTTGCGCGCTTTTTCGTTGTGGGTAGAGTACTTTGCGCCCGATGCCGCTTCTACGCGCTGCATGATGAGCGCGGGGACTACATCGGACTGACAGGGCGAGATGAGATGAGATCTGTTGGAATGTATGAAGGAACGGACCTCGTTACGGGCGTTGATGACGACGTGCGTGCCACGGAGGAACCTGGCGACGGCACCCGAGTGGGTGTGGAAGAGGCCCTTCTTGGCCTCTGGCACGCCGTCGCCGCACCAGTTGATCTGGACGAACTTGACTAGCTTGCTCTGTGATGATAATTATAGTACAGATGGAGATAAAGATGATGATGGAGATTCGGACGAACGTTTGGATCGATCACTCTGGCGAATGCGTATTGAATCCTGAGAATGCGCGATAAGTCCTCGCTCGTACGTCGATGAAAAAACCAGCACGAACCTTCCGTCCGAGAACTCTTCCTGTAGTTCTTCTAGCCCGCCATTTCCTGTGGACTGTACTTTGAGATCGTTTGTACCCTTGTCATAAGTGAAGACGGTCCAGTCGACGTCCCTTCCGGCGACGACGTTCTGGTACGCGTCGTTGATTTCTTTGCTAGATAAATTGACCTGCAGAGACATGCGACAAAGACGGTCGTTTGTGTTTCCCTTTCATTGTGTTGCGCAGAATCACGTGATTTACTACTAGATTGTCTTCTTTCCAAACGATCCCCGATATCCCGAACAGCCCTCACCTCCTCCTTAGTCGTATCATTCCTCATGAACCCTCCAAGTGCCATCCAATCTGGCGTGGCGCAATTATCGCAAAGGAGGTCTCCATCGGCGAGGTTGCGCCCATGAAGGCATAGCAGTAACCATACCCTAGGCTGTTCGCGTAGTAGCCTGGTCGAAGTTGAGAGCGCGACGCAGACGGGAGATGGTGCTTAGCAGTTCCTTCGTCAATTTGGCCGTCTCTCCGTACGTCTGATCAAAGTACTCTCTCCCGGCGTGAGTGAGTTGCTCGATCGACGGATCCGGGTTTCTGAAGACGAGTGAGCAAAGAAGGGATCGGAACGGGAGACACATCACGCACCTTAGTGTTTCCCGATCTTGAAGCTCGAGAGGGGTCACTTTGTGGAATAGAATGAGCGCATTAATCTATTATAGGATCAGGACGGTTGGTGTCAGATTGGGCAGCTTTGCCACACCCAAGGAAAGGACGGGGAACATCCTGCACATCCTGAGGCGAGAAGGTGTACATGTGCGTGCTTCGCCAAACGAGGGCGACGGCAACAAGGACGAGTTACGGGGCTGGAGATCTTGCAAGAGGATGTCGATACTCCAACAGTGACTCAGGATCTGGCATAACGAGCGTGATCAAGAGCAACCAGCTCAGACCTCCTATACATGAACCTAATAATAGATATCAAGTTGGGGTTGTCTCCTGAACTAACGGGTGGTGGTCTGACGTGCGACGCGGCGTCACCTTGAGATCGTCGAAAACAATCAACCAAACGCACCTGGAAACTCATCCAAGCTTTCCCCTCGAACCACCTTCCCCTAAGCATTTCCGTGATCCTCATCTTCTATGGCATACATCCACACCCATACCGTACAGGCACATCACAACACCTCCCATGAGCGTTCGAGGCCAAACAATTTGACGGTTTCCCTGGAGTACTCTGCCTTCCGTATCGAACCACCTCTCGCGAGTTCATGCCGAGTTCATGACCGACATTTCCATCGTGCTCGCAGTCCGAATCCCCCCATTGTCGTTGCTGCTTTCTGAGCCTGAGCTTTCGTGGTGGTTTATCGTTCTCAAATGTTCGGATGGCGGCCAGGGCAACGAGGACTCCGAGTCCGATATGTTTATGTCCGCAAATTGCATCGTGCCGGGTCTCATGTTGAGACTCCGCAGGTTCAGCACGACTCGTTGCCCCGTCACCGTAACCAACGGGTAGCAGCTTTTTTTTGTACAAATATTGGGATGTCAGGTCTGTCAGATCGGACGGAATGAGAGGTTGAACATCTACGCACGTTATTCCGATCATAATCAGCTGGTTCTGCAGAACGATAATTTAGTGAAGCTCGAAAATCTGGGTGTAATGTCTTCTCACTCGTGAAAATATGGTCCTGAGAGAGACGCATTTCGTGTAAGCGAGAGAGCAAACTTTTGCAAGGCCACTCACTGGCTCAACAAGCTGATCGTGTTGCCTACAACGCTCGCCTGCATGATGAAGATGTGAACGGGTCGTCTAGCAGAATTCGTGACAACACACAGCAAAGAACATGGTGGCTAAACGAAAGGTAAGCTCATGTAGGACAAACATTCCATTAGCTCACCGTCGGCGGCTAGAGCAAAAACGAGATGCCGTGAAGATCGAAGACATTGCATCTCTCTGTAGAGCTTGGCAAGGGAGTATGCCACTGTAAGAAACATAGTGACGTCAAGCAGAAGACTACCGCTTTTCATTAGTCTATCATCTTGTTCTGCTCAGAATCCACTTACCATATTAACGGTACAATCCACTACATTACAGCAAAGTGGTGAGGTTTGGTTCCAAATTTCAGCTATACTAGTAGAACGGCAGGCACGCCACAAACTTACATAAACATCGCGTGCGAGCTCAGCTGGATGATTGTCAGGGAACGATTTCGAAAACGGGACATAGCAGGGCTCACGAGTCAGTTCGGGAGTACAGACACCAGTCTGTGAAAGGAACGCGAATTGAATATCTTGTAGCATGGTTCAGTTACGCGCCGTTGCTGAAAAACGTGAAACGGGCACACTTTCGTGATCCATGGCCGCCATGCCCTGAGCTGTCACTCCTACAAATACACAGAGATAGATGACGTATATGGAGACCATCACGGCAGCAACTTGATACTTGCATCCCCAGATGGCCCACGCTCGTAGTAGAACCAAAACTGCATTGTCAAATATGAGAAACGGTTTCCGCCCGTTCGCTGAAAAAAAAATCTCACTGTGGATAGACACGATTACAATGTTTTCATAGGTGGAGATAAACGTTGGAAAGTGAAGACAAAACTATATTATTCCAGCGTATGGTGAGTTTCGAGATTCTAGACTGGTGGCTGGGAAGAGGGGTCATACCTTTTCCGAACCATGACTCAGTCCCAGTTCTTCTAGGGTGAAGAAGGACTGTCCAATCAAGTTGATGTAGCGGTTGAGCAGAAATATGACCTTGACAGCAGTCCACCGACTGTGCCAAACATAATCCACCTTTGTAGAGGTGTGCATCGTTCGGAAACTGACACGTTGTGGGAGACAATGTAGACACGTACTTCCAGGGAAAAAGTGAGAAAATAATCGTATATCAGGAGTGTGTTCGCTATGATGGCAATAAATCTGAGAGGATCGGTTCACATTAGTGTTGCGAACAATCTGTACGAATGGGAGTGTGAGACTCACTGACGTTGCCACAATTGAGTGAAAAACTGTTCCGTCGACGAGTCCATCTGGATGACGACGGATGGGCCGTTGCGTGTCTACGGAAATAATTATCGGTCCGAAAAATGGGAGGTCCGAGTGATGGTTGTTGACCATGAAATAGTAGTCTCGATTTGGGGTTATGAATAATGACCTAGTACTATCGGATCTGAAGGGTCAAACTCCATAAGTACATATGTATGTCCCTGTAGATGTGACCTCTAAATTTGTCGCAAGAACTGAAACCCCCATTGTCACGCCGCTGACTTTTAACGGTACCCACTGTCCATTTGAACGCACAAAATAATGGCATTTTATTGCATTATTATTACATTATTATTGCATTATTAGTGCATTACAATGGGCATTAAAATGTACAGTGGGTACCGTTAAAAGTCAGCAGCGTGACAATGGGGGTTTCAGTTCTTACGACAAATATAAATGGGACCTAAAATGTTGGAATTGTGTGGACGAGGGTCCCCGGTACGTGGGTAGCGGGGTGAAATATATTTGAGCAGTTCTTCTAGAGAATCTCTAAGAGTCGATCACTCTGAGTTTGTTGTAGCTCAGGTCCAGTAGTACACTGTACACGTCATTCGAAGAAGTTGCCGCGCCGGCTGAAGTTGTTACCGTTTACGCGTCACCTCGGGTTCATCGATCCGACCTTTTTCGCCTGTGACTAGTGACTCATGACTCGCTATCTGTAGTATATAAGACCCCTCTCACCACAGCTCCCTTCCGTTCACATGATGACCAGCACCGCAAGAAAACTTCAAACCGGCAAATCCGCCCTCCTCCTCGGCGCGACAGGAGCCGTCGGGACAAAACTCCTCACTCAACTCCTCGCGAGTGACGAGTGGACGCGCGTGGGCGAGTACGGTCGGCGCG